>CM060947.1:24601094-24818594 GCA_030765055.1 Mantis religiosa
TTTTATTTTGTGAGGAACTGTGATTCCGATACGAGGCCACAGGTCGAGACCTACGAACAAATAAAATTCTTTTAACCTGTGCATCATACACTATTTTATACGTCCTGAATATTTATAGACATATTATAGATTATTAATATCCATGAATTAATTTCCTGTAATACCTTAAGTGAAACATAGGTCTTTCTGAACCGCGTAACCTCAAGGCCCGTAGACAACGGGTTGAGAATCAGAGGTTTCCAGATCAGAGAGATTCCGGGATGAGGGATCAACCCAACGCCGGTGGAATGCTGGTGGGGAAACCGGAGAAAACCCACCCCAGCGCCATGTTGTCCACCACAAATCTCACTTTGCGGTCGCCTGGCATCGAACCCGGGCCTCCTTAGTGAGAGCCAAGCGCTCTAACAACTCAGTTATGGTGCGGCCAGATTATAAATATATTATTTTGTTTTACTTTCCCATGGTCAAGATATTCATCGGGTTGTCACGTTCATTTGTCTTGCGTAGCATCAGTGTTGCAACACGACTTTAGAAAATCACAGCATTCTACATAAAGGGGGCAGAGAGAATAATAAAACGATAAAAATAACGTAACAGAAATTTAATTAATTCATAGATTACAACTATTTCCAAACTTACTTATCTTTAGAGAAAACTAAGACTTTGATTGTGTAATTATCAACATTTGAAATAGTTACTCCTTGGGTGGAGGAAGTGGTTATTGAATTACTCATTACATGATTTGCGATAGTCACATTGTTTGATTTTTAAAGATTTGACAATGTAGAGAGAATTTGTACTGCAATCTTTTGTTTATTCTCTTTATTTATTTATTCTCAATATGGAACTTTCCATATTGTCCTAGGCAACCGTGGACGATTTTCAACCAGCATGCCGTTTAATTCTACTGAAATCTACTCCAGAATCTGCTAAAAGGGGGGCTGATGTTCTTCGAAAGCAATGTCCACTATAAAGAGTATTATTTAACTCAAATTCACGCCCTTCTTGAATGAGACGATTGTCACAAGAAACCAAAGTTGGCATTACCGGCGTTTGAAAACTTTAGAGCATTGAGCGAAATAATTTTCTACTTTAACACAGTCATGCACTATTAAAAGTCCCACTTTTACTTTTAACTGTCTAAATATATAATTATACAACTATTGAGCTTTAAATTTTCTTGTGTCTGGACTAAGGTTATTGTTACCAAAAGAAATTCCTACAGAAATGGAAAGAATATGCTTTACTGATTGATTATTTATTGATTACAGGAAAGAAAACAACGCAAGAAATAGTTATTAACTTGCAGCAAGGTTACAAAGATAATAGTTACACAATATTTAAGTCAGCTTGGCCTTTTATTTTCACTAAATGACAAATCAATATGCTGAAGGCTATATCTGACATAAAACAATGTTTCCTAGGTCGTCATAGAAAACTATTCTGAGGGTTCTGCAAATTTTGAGAAAGCTGTTGAACATTGTTTTTGTGGGTTTAGTGAAACAGGAGTATTTTGGTTGTAAACATAAGTATATCCACTGTGCATTCTTCTATTGTTATCTTTTGAGTTTTCAAACATAACCTTGTTTTTGCAGGTTTCAGAAAAAGGTTTCGCCGTATTACTTACGGAGCCTCGTACCTCTCAGCTTATGGTTTATGCTATAACAGCTAGTTCTATGCAATGAGAGGCAACTTTCTTGACCTTACAGAGATGAGTTTGAACCCACGAGCTATTTATTCAAGATTTTCCCTGCTTGCACATTCACGCCACCCTTACTCTCATTTTATCTTAAAATATGGATAGTTTGAAGGACACTTTGTAGTGATTTTGGATGAAAATATGGATTTTTCGTTTTTTGCTTAATATGAATCTACATAGTTTCGAAAAAATGCTCGTTTTAAGGTTTTGTGAGTTTTTGGCAATTAAGTGTATTTAAATGGGGTTTAAATATGGCGTCCAGGCTATCACACTTCCTTTTTACTCTGCATTTTCTCTTCTGTTTATAACAAGCAGAATTATTTAGAGGATGGGGACTCCAAAGGTTTTCTAAGGGTGAAAGAAGCCAAACAAGAGGTGCAAATGTGTATGACACGTGCAAAAAAAGAATGGGTAGAAGACTTAGAGAAAAGAGAAATAACATGAAGGGGTAAGTACATGGTCGTACGCAAAACCCAAACGACAGCTTCAATCACCTAGTCTGGGAAACAGTTCCAAAATCTGTGTATTTTAGCAGTAAAACATTAAATTTGGTGTGACGGATGCCATGATATGTTTTAATGATGGTGCTACTAAAAGGAGAGCTGTATTTAGGAAAATTGGACTGGAACCAGGTTTTAATTTTGAAATAGCAAAAGAAGCAGATAAAACAAGTGCAGGAAGTGTCTAAGGAAGCGAGAATTAGGATGAGAGGTGAAAAGAAGAGGGCATAGGATGCTGAGACAACTGGGATGAGGAATATGGAGCAAGAATGTTTTGAATTTTGGGTATGTTACATAAAAACACATTATCTTCTTTTTCCATTTACCGTAACTTTTTTTTTTTTTTTAACTTTAGGTACACTTTGATACCGAAATTAAGAATTGCCATAAGTAAAGAATCATGATGGATTTCAAAGGAAAGTTGGTTCTTTGTTACAAAACGTGCAAGGGCAGTTGAGTCCAATAGCAGTTGGGGGGAAAGTTGTTATAACAAAAGCAATGTAAGAAACAGTGTCCTTAGCAGATTTCTAAAGGGGCTCACTTGACTTGTATTAATAGGGTATTCTTTTGATCATTCATAATGGCGACAAAATAGCTACAAAGGGATCTTTGGTTGGAAAGGAGTTTTCAGAAAGTGAAAGTGATACATCCACGCGCATCTGTGGTCATTCAGTCTTCGGCGTCAGGCCGATTAGAGTGGTCCTAGGCGTGAGGGAGAGTAGGGCAGTCCTCTTGTTCTGTCTTGGATATTTGTCGGTTCATATACGTGAGGAACGAATAAAGTTTATCGAGTAATTAACATTCAGCCGTCAGTAACTCCAAACAGGGATATTGGTAACGCTTGGTCGGCAACTCCAATTTCGATGTTCTAAAAGAAAGAAGCAGTGAATAAATAAGTTTGAAACGGGCATTCCAGTGTCATTAAATATCCTTCTCACACACATCCACGCATACCCTGTGAGAAACCTCATTGTTTTACCCTGAGCCACACATTATAATAGCTTCAAAGTAGCATCAACGTGGAACCCTTGCCAATCATCTTAGTTACAAATTTTCGTGACAACGTGGAACTTTGTTTGATACAAAACATTTTTTGTATCAAATTGGCGTCCCAACGTGGAACTGTGTGTCACCCATAAACATAATAGTTACAAATTTCATAGAAAAATATAATAGATAGGGCTTTGTATTTTTGTGCATATGCAGAATATACTGCTCTAAACATCTGGTGAAACAAATTCCTCAAAAATATTTTCATGTATAATAAATTAAAAAATAAAAAGTACATCATTATTTATTTTTCAAATTGGTATTACTGATTAGTTTAATCAATAATAATGGTTCACCATCTATGTTTAATGGAATATTTATAAAGTGATTACAAAGCTTGAAATGTGCCACTTGAACTGTTTAGGAGAAAAGGGCAGCTAAAGCGTGAAAAGTTTTGAAAATTTTATGTTTATTTAAATATCAATAGAGCAAAAATGACTAACTTTATTTATGATTTGAGTATTGTTTCTGAATTAGAAGAGACAAACATATATTGCATTGAAATTCTACATGGAAACTACTACTCTGGCACTACCAAGTGTCCTTAAACCATAGCTTTACTAACTTATCTGCATATAGTTTCTTATTGATGAAAGTGGGTCTGATGGATGGACGGATGAATATCGAGGTCTTCCTGTGGTCACTGTTGTATGCGAATTTACTTTCAGCTAATGCCAACTTCCATGCAAGATCACAAATCTCTCATTAAAATTAATGCACTTCCTTTGTAAGATAACATACAGTTAAGTATTATTCAGGCCTTGAAGCGTTCTGCAGACACAATGGTAGGTGTGATAGAGGTAATGGAAACATTGCAATGGCAATTCTTTTGTAATATCAAACATGTCCTGGAAAGCTAAAACTGCAATCTTTAAGTTAACAATCACTATCTGGTAGGCAGTGGACGAATATTGTATTGCAACCAAAAATATGTTGCAGTTTCAACAGATATACGTTCTTAGAGGTCTTCTAAGACCGATTTTATTTTTGAAAACATTGTGTCTGTATATGTGTGTACAACATAACCTAAAAGATATGATAAACCTTCTGGTATTTATTTTACGCGGTACACAAATTCTTACTTCATAAAACTAATGCTGAAACAACAAATTTATTGTGTTTTTCCCCTAATTTATTACTTTCTCTATCTATTAAGTTCACAAAGTATAAAATCTTGCATTCCAACCGAAAAATGGACATCATGATTTCACCCAAAGACACGCTTGAAATGTTCATTAATTAATCAGAAACAGCTGTCTATCTCTGTGTGACCAGCATGGTCCAAAAAGAACATAGTCGATTAAACGTAAAATTTCACTCTCAGAACATCTGAGTAGCGTGTAAAAGTTACAGAAACTGCAGACATGAGTTTCCAGGAGGCTTTGACTTGCAGCGAAATCATCTGCAGTTTTCTTTTATTAATAACATAATTAATAATATTTATTGCAATTACTACACGTATTAATTGTGTTATATGTATTTATTACTTATTTGTGTTTACTTGTAAGCGTTGTTAAAACATTTGACTTAGTTACTGCGTTGTAACAACTGCAATTATCAACTTAACCTCTTCCAACTTTTGCAAAAGGGCAGGGAACAAAGAGGACATTATTACATCAAAACAGAAAAGAGTGGGCAGTCAACCTTTTGCTATAAATAATCACTTTCAGCCTCTGGCAAGATAACCAGACAGTAACGATGACTATGTTAGTAAAATCAAATATCTAAACCTCCCTCAATATCTGTGAGCAATATCTCTGATAAAAACACGGTGCTGCAAGACAGCCAAAGAAAATATTGGCACATTTAAGCACTCAGATTGGTTAGTATTAAAGTAAAATTAAAGTTCAATTCTGTCGATAGCTATAGGGACTGGGATTTCATTACGGAGGGGATTCGGTGCGTAGGCCACCATGCTGGGCCCATTGTTTCTATTCCCCAAGTGGGGGCACCCCAGGGAGGAAGGATGAGGCGAAGCAGACAAAGGGTGGCCGACCCAAGGAGCCACGACAGTACAGAGGGCAGGTTACCTACAGTTTACCTGGATAGAGACCTCCCCCTACATGCCAGGACAACGAACTCGCTCCCCTACAGCGGGACGGCAAAGAGCCCAGCAGCCGAGCCCTAATGGTGCCAGGCAGGGGATCCGAGCCCCAAAGGTTCCTGGCTGGCGGTCTCGAAATGGTCCCAGCAGAGGAGCTAAGGCCGGCAAAGACCTACCGGAGGAGGAAGTAGTTTTCCTCAGAGCATATCATCCTGTCATGCACCACCGAGGCACCCGTCGACACTTCAACCCTACCACGGTAATCGAACCCGGGCCTCCCGAATGCGGGCCACAGACGAAACCGCCTGAGCCATCCCGCTCGGTGTTGGCTATAGGAAAGCAGTTATATATCTTAAACAACACAAAACAGAGTACTGTCGATCGCACTGTTGGTTGGAGCCGGTGCAAAGCCGGAGCTATGCGTCTGCAGAGACGTGGCGCGCAGGGTTAAACGCTTGCCGAGAGGGAGAAAGATACAGAGAGAAAAAGAGACAGAGATAATTCCGTCTTTCTCTCGCTGCGTCGCGATCGTTATCGAACGATCGATTACATTCTAGAACAATGACTGGAGGTATAAAAACCACGCAAGAGTGAGTCAGTTGCTAGTCAGTTGTTAATTGAGTGTGCAGCTGTGTAGTAATTGTGAGTGTGTGGACATATGGAATATACCGCAATGATTTCTTTCGTTTGTTTACGTCCATCTGAGAACGAAACGACCGCAAAGACTGCGTTTGTGTATATTACGTCATTTTGCTGCTGTAAGGGGTGTACAAAGCGTCTTTTTGCTGAAATAAAGTGCATTTTAAATTTCTGCAAAGACTTTTAATTCTACGAACCCACAAAGTCACAATACCTTACTTATCAAGTGAAACCTACACGTAATTTCAGAGTAGTAATTATAGGTCTATACCCTACTTGCGAAGTAATACTGAATATATATCAGCAAAATAGTTTTGATTTAAATATAGTCGTTTCAGTTAAGTTACATAATTTATGTGTACTTAAAAAGCCTACGGTTTTCTTATTATTTTTCTCTAGGTTCAAATTAATCATACATTATATCAAAACAAAAACCTACTCGATTTGTTCGCACTTCCATTAAAATGGAAAAAAAGGCGTTTTTATGTTTCATTCTCTCTTTTCTATAAACATAACCTAACTCTATGGTTCGACATAACTACAGGACCTTTGTCTTTTCTGATTCATAATTACAATAAATTGCACTTGTGTAATTCATTATTTTAAATACATCTGTGTGTAACAGTCACCCTCAGGGGCTCACCTTGGTGAGTACAGGAAGTGGCAACCCCGAGGTGCCTGAGCTACCCAGTGTTCGGGGGTATAACCGGACCACCCTGCTTCCTGGGGACATAAATAGGGAAGCCTGGCCCTCCAGGTTGGGGTTTGAGCTTAGGTTAACAACCTAATCTTGTAAAAAACGTTACGAAATCTGCAAAGAAGCCTCGGAATGATTTAATGTTGGCGATCTGGAACGTAAGGACAATGTTGAAGCCCGGAAAAATGAAAGAAATAGCAAATGAAATATTAAAATATAAATTAGACGTGGTAGCCCTTCAAGAAATAAGATGGGCAGGGGAAGGTAGAATAGATAAGAAGGAATATACAGTATTATATAGTGGATCAAAAAAATCTGGACTTAATGGTACAGGATTTATTATTACAAAGGAAATCAAAGAGAGACTAATAGAATTTAAGCCAATTAATGAACGAATTTGTAAAATACGCCTTAAAGGTAAATTTAGAAATATAACTATAATATCCATATATGCACCTACAGAAGAAAAGGAAGAGATTGAAAAGGAAGAGTTCCATGAAAACCTAGAAAATACATGTAACTTAGTAGAAACTTATGACACATTGGTGGTAATGGGAGATTTTAATGCACAAGTGGGAAAAGAAGACCATTTAAATGGAGTGGCAGGGAAACATACATTACATCGAATAAGTAATGAAAATGGTAGTTTTCTTGGACAATTTGCAGTTACAAATAACATGATTATTAAAAGCACCTGCTTCCCTCATAAGGATATACATAAAGGAACATGGAGAATGCCAGGTTCATATATAGTAAATCAAATTGATCATGTGTTAATCAGAGCAAGACACTCATCATCAATTATAGATGTAAGAAGTTACAGAGGTCCAAATTGTGATTCGGATCACTTTTTGGTTAAAGTGAGAATGAGAATAAGAATAAAGAAAATGGATAGAGTTCAAGAAAACACACAGATACGATGGGATAGGGGAAAACTGGAAGATAAAAAGAAAATAAAAAAGTTTTAAAAGCTAATGAACAGCAAATTAAATGAAAAAGGAACAAAAGAAGGTATAGAAGAACAATGGAAGATAATTAAAGACACAGAAAAAGAAGTAGCAAAAATTAGTTTAGCGAAAAGAAAATGGGAAGAAATATAGAATGGTATGATAAAGAATGTGAGCAAGCAATAGAAATTAAGAATATGGATAGGAAAAAAATGCTTCAGAAAGGATCTAGAAGTAACTATGAAGAATATTGCCAAAGAAGAAGAGATGCTAATAAAATATGTAAGAAGAAGAAGAAGAAGAAACGAGACTATTGGAGAATGCGAATCCAAGAAATAGAAATATTGCACCAGCAAGTGAGATAAGGAAATTCTATACAGCATTAAAACAAGTGAAACAAGGTAAACTGAATAGAATGAGAGAATGTTTAAGTAAAGAAGGTAATATTCTTGGAGAAGATAAGAATATATTGCAAAGATGGGCCGAATACTACAAAGAGTTGTTAAATAAGGAGCAAACAATAAATAATCTGGAACAAGGAGGGAATGGAAATGAAAGAATAGAAGAAGAAGAAGAAGAGCCGGATATTTGGGATGTTAGAATAGCAATACAGAACTGGAAGAATAATAAAACACCAGGAGAATATGACATAATTGCTGAGCTAATTAAATATGGTGGAAATGGAATTATGAAAGCAATACATAAGTTAATAATAGAAATATGGAGGAAAGAACAGATGCCCGAAAGTTGGAAGACAGGCGTAATATGCCCAATATACAAAAAGGGTAATAAATATCAATGTCATAATTATAGGGGAATTGCATTACTCAATGTAGTATATAAAATATTTTCAAGTATTTTAAATGACAAAGCTAAAAAGCATATGGAAAGTGTATTAGGTGAGTACCAATGTGGATTTAGAAGTGACAAGAGCACAATAGACCAGGTATTTGTAATAAGACAAATAATGGAAAAATTCTACGAGCATGGTATAGACTTACGCTTCCTGTTTATTGACTTCAAGCATGCATTTGATTCAATTAATAGAGGAGCCCTCTATAAAACTCTGCAATGTTTTAAAATGCAACCAAAAATAATAAGGCTAATAAAAATGACAATGGAAAATACAAAAGCCAAAGTGAAAGTAATGAATAAAATGAGTCCAGATTTTGATTATAATGCAGGAGTAAGACAAGGTGATGGACTGTCTGCAACTCTATTCAACCTAGCCCTGCACAAGGTACGATATTCTTTAAGTCCAGTCAAATATGTGCATATGCAGATGACGTAGTGATCGTGACAAGAGACAGAAAACGATAGTTGAAGTTTATGAAGAATTAGAAAGAAGATCTAAAGAAATAGGATTAGAAGTAAACGAGAAAAAAACTAAATACATAAAAATGACAGCAGATAAAAGCAAAAGAATAATTTCAAATCTAGTAGTTAGAGACAAAACATTTGAAGGGGTATCCAAATTTAGATATTTAGGGGCACTTGTAAACAATGATAATAATTTAAACGAATACATAAAAGAAAGAATCCAAAGTGGAAATGCAGCATATTATGCAAATTTATCACTATTAAAATAGGTTTATTGGTAGAGGGACAAAATACAAGATTTATAAAACCCTAAACAATGCAGATGAAGAAATACTTGGAAGATTTGAAAGGAAAATATTAAGACGAATCTTTGGACCTGTAAAAGATAAAGATCAATGGAGAATAAGATATAATCATGAAATAGAAGAATTAATAAATAAGCAAGATATTGTGAAATTTATAAAAGCACAAAGGATAAGATGGCTAGGGCATATAGAGAGAATGACGGAAGATAGAATGCCAAAAAAATATATATATTGAAAGGAAGATTGTATAATAGAAGAAAAAAGGAAGACCGAGAACAAGGTGGTTAGATGATGTAATGGAGGACCTAAGAAAGATCCGAATCAGAGGCTGGAAAAGTAAAGCGGAAGACAGAGATGTGTGGAGGAGGATCGTGCAGGAGGCCAAAGCCCACCAAGGGCTATAGAGCCAGTAGAGAAGAAGTGTGTAACAGTCACATTACATTCTCTATACTTATTTATTTTCTATATACTTCTTGTTAATAATGATGAATATTACTAATAAATGGTTTCATTTTAATATCGCCAAAGTCCTGATAGTGTAAACATATCTAATACACACTGTTTGTGAAAATACAGTGTTTTATAATATTTAGAAGCATAACTAAATCTTTACGTGAATTCTTGAGAAATATTAGGTGTCGGGTTTTGGTGTTTTGGACCATTTATTGGGTTTCTTTGGTTTGGTAATGCCATTTAAAGGATGCCATGGCTAGTGTTACTACATTGCGAGCATGTATCAGTCTTCACTTGTTAATAAACAATCGCAAAATGGAGAACTTAGAGTACTTCTAAAACATTACTGTAAACAAGATTATAAAGTCGCTGTCGCAGTTCGAAGAATGTGTGAAGTGGAAGGAGAAGATGTTAGTGAGCGTGTGGTACGACGTTGGTTCCAACGTTTTAATAATGGAGACGAAAATCTAAAGATTTACCACGTTCTGCAAGACTTCAAGTATGAATGTTGAGGATACACACTAAGTTTTGAGATAAAATCAGTAAAAACGTACACGAAGGCTTTCAGAAGAACTTGATACATCAAAAGTTACCATACTTCGCCACATTAAGACACTTGGAAAATCATACAGAAGCTGTAGATATGTACCTAATGAACTGACACCTCAACAGGCTGAACGCATAGTAGATATCTGTTGTCAGCTTATCCTTAATCCCATGAATGATAGATTTGTCAAGAGAATTGTCACTTGTGATGAAAATGTGTATATTTGAGAAACCCTGATACCTCGAAACAGTGGCTTGATCCCCACCAACCTGCCAAAGTCATCGTTGGAATAAATCAGTTCGGCCATAAAATAATGTTGTGTGTAAAGTGGAATTTTGACATATGATTCACTGGGAGTTTGTTCCAAACGGGTGGGCGATTGAAGGGAATCTTTATTCTCAACAACTGGAGCGAGTTCATGAAATTTTGAAACGGAGATACCCAGTATTAGTTAACCAAAATAGATTTCAATTGCAACAGGACAATGTAACATCTCATACTACACGAACAACTATGTAACAAATTCAGAAACTGGGAGGACTTGAAATACTACTACACCCAGCATACAGCCCTGATCTCGCAACATCAGATTATCATTTTTCATGGTCCATTTTCTATGTATAAGAAATTTTGACAACACTGAAGCAGTGCAAGTGGGTGTCACCGAGTTCTTCACATAAAAAACCAGAGACTGGTATCGTCGTGGGATAATAAACCTCGCTGAATGATGGCTCAAAGTCCATAGGATCTAATGGTCTGTACTTCGAAAATTACTTTTTTTTGTAATTTACATCCTCTAATGTTAAGTCATATCGGACGATGAATGGAAAGGCTGAAATGATGCTCAATTGAGCCCAGGGTCCATAGAGCTTAGAGTTACCCGACATTCGTCTTTCAGGATAAGGGAAAACCCTGGAAAAACCTTATTCAGGTAACTCACCCTGACCGAGATTCGAACTCAGGACCTCTTAAACGTGAGGCAGACACGCTACCACCACGCTACCAAGGCGGGCGAAAATTGTTTAATAGCTTGTCAGAACACATTTTAAATACTTAATTGTTTTTCTTAGAAAACGATATTAATTATGAGACAGCATTTTTAACTGAGGTGCTACTTTATGTGTATTAGTGAGTTTACATTTTCGAATAGATTAAAGGATCTACAGTAAATATTTCGGAAATGCTTGAATTACATTCTTAATTGATACAATGACATGGTTTAACAATACCTGTATTTTTCCTCTATCATTTATTCGAGGTGTTGTAAAATAAACGGGAATTATCTTTTTTTCTTAAAGAATCTAAATTTATTCATCAATATCAACTTTGTCTTCTTCAAAATAATCCTCCCTATGATGTAATACATTTATACAAGCCCTTTACCAATCTTGGAAGCACTTCTAAAACTCATTTTTCATTATGGTAATCAGCGATTCTGTTTTATCTCATCAGTGTTGATATAACGACTTTTATGGTTCTCTTCAGCTACGAGAATAGAAAGAAGTCACAGGAGGCCATGTCCGGCGAATACAGTGGCCGAGACAACTGAATGCTTTTGTCATTTGCCAAAAAATCATTGATGTGAGCGGGAACATTGTCGCGGTGCAATTTCTACTTCTGTTATAGTGATTCGGAAATTTTTCAGAATCACTTCCTTCACTTCTTTCATATTATCATCAATAATTGATGTGCGAGGGTGTCCAGAGAGGTCATCCTCTTCGAGAAAAGTTTCTACTACTCGTAAACTTTTGTTTTGCTCCTAGCAGTTTCGTCAAAAACCACAATCAACATTTCAAAAGGTCTTATGCATTTTATTTCTTTTTAAAGCAAAATTAATGCAAATTATGCAGATACCTATACACAGGATGTTTCAAAACGACACTGAACGAACATGTAGAAGTAATTTCTCACCTTCTATGTGGCACTTAAAGATAGCTTTTACTGCCAATAGAACCACAATAAAATTCTCCAGAACGAGTGTGCATTAGGCAGTGAAAGGAACTATGACGCGTGCCTCACCCTGTAGGAGTTCGCAGGTATAGGTCACACGCCGTGCCGCGTGCTGTAGATGTTTGTATACATACCGACATACTCCACAGTAGCTTGCTACTATTAAGAATTTCTTTGACTTATGAAACCGCAATAAAGAAGCTATTGCTTAATTATTGCTTATGAGTGTTTAACGTGTTCCGAAATTCCGTTATAGCGGTCCATGATGACAAATGAACTGGTGGATATATGGAACCTATACCTTTTAGAGGGAAGTTAATGTTAGTGAGGTTGAGGATGGAAGCATTAAATGATAAACAGAACAGAAAACATCAAAGAATTGTAGATAAATTAACCCAAACTAAATGCCTTATACAAATTGACGAGCATTTTATTTCACGTGTTTGATAATACTAAATAAAGCATTTGTAACTGAAAAGGAAGCTGTTGATGTTTACAGTAAATGTTTGAAGGTATTGTACAATTAAGATCATAAGAAAATGCTCTGAATTTAAACAAATAAATATTATCATTAATGTAACTATTTTTACAATTCATATTTTTAATGAAACTAAATTAATCGTGCGTTCGTTGAACTCCCTTCAGCTGTTCCATCCATCAAAACCATATCCGTCATTTCGACGTTCGTATAGCGCTCCATATTGCTTGGATTTGCTATCTAAGTACGCGCGAAATCCTCTCTGTTAGGACGGAATGTGTAGAGCAACCTTCAACTGTCCGGGTTATTAGTCGACTTTTACACAAGTAACTGTCATTTGTCCCATTACCTGAAAGGTAGGCTAGGGTCACTGATAAAGAGCAAGGAGTTTTTGTTTTCGTGGCCGGTACGTCACAATAACAACTTTTGAGGTTTGCACACCAGTGTTTCCTGCACTGCCTAATCACAAAATAATGTAATATTTAATGCTGCATAAAATTATACCTAACAGAACTTCGAAGATGCGACACCGAAATTTGGACTAGTTAAGTTATAAACTACGCAACGGCTATAATTGTTCGGTGTCATTTTGAAACAACCTGTATAACGTTTTGAAAATGGAACATTAAATGGGTCACTAAATTAAAAAAAATCTTCATTTTTTATAACACCTCATATACATTTAACAAGAATAAGGAAAGCTTTAGAAATATTTAAAACAATGCAACGCATTCTTTTTTTGTTGTTGTTGTAATTTTACGTCCTCCAACGTTAAGTCATATCGGACGGTAAATGAAATTGGTGAAATGATGCTCAAATGTGTCCAGGGTCCATGGAGCTCAGGGCTACCCGACATTCGTCTGTAAGGATAAGGGAAAACCCCGGAAAGAGGTCTTATCCAGGTAACTCACCCTGACCCAGATTCGAACTTGGGACCTCTTGAACGTGAGGCAGACATGCTACCACCACGCTACCGAGGTAGGGTACAACGCATTCTGTATGGTAACGATTTGGCATATGAACATTTGCTTACATAGACTGACTTACTGTTTATTTGACTTTTAATTTGTGTTAGGCTGTTAACATATAGCGTTTTATACTCCATCACATACGCATAAGATGACTTAGACCTTCTTTTTCTAAAATATGTTTCAGTTTTTGGATTCATGGTAGCTCAGAAGTTACCTATCTCCGTAAAAAGTTAATATTCACACGTAATATCGTACTTCATCTGTTTTAGGAGAGCGATACAGAAGGCCAAAAACTTACTCTCTTTAAGAATAAACGAGAATCGCCGTGCGCAGGCTCCTGAAGCCCAAATTCAGCCAGCCCGGATTTCACTTTTGTTTTTCGTTTCAGTAACTTGCATAGCGTTCGACCGCACAAGGTCAAAATTACGTCACAATGACGTGAAGGCTACGTCACGTTCATGCATAATTAACTTCCTTAGACCAAGGAGGTCTGTACCTGTTATAAAGGGGTTAACATTATGCTGAAGGCTTCGAAACTCTAAGCTTTACGGATGCTTCAATGCGTATCGAGGAGAACTGGTTACTAGTTTGAACTGCCGGGTTTGCGGACATTCCATTTCCTGATTTGTTTGTCTTTTAAAAATATGTAAACTGAACCATCTCATCTACATTGGCTGATCAACAGTATCCATACGCCCATCTGTAGTTAAATATGAAAATATCACAGATGTCTATCTATCTCAGTGACGTCTGATGCGATTTTGTTCGCTTCTTGTCTTCGCCCTGGCAGATACTCTTACGTACACGAGATATGTATCTTCTGGAACATGGTAGCCAATGAACATCTACAATTAATCTCCTGAATCATTTTTCTTTAGCAGCATACCACAGCTCCAGAACATCTCAAAGCCATTCTCTTGAAATTAGCACTGCGACGTATGTATCCCATTCCTCACATTTTGAACTTCTTTGTTGGCTAGGCTTTTCACCAAATCAAGAGGCACAGCACAGTATCACTCTAGAAACTACTGCGCATTATATTGTTAAAGAGACAGACATTCGTTTGAATAAAATACAGTAACTTTAAAAATTGCTTTCAAACTTACAAATAATGATCCAGCATAAAACTGCGCTTAAGCACACTCGCACGATGGTCCAGTGTCGAGGCGTGACTTTCAAAGCGAGAGAAGCGCCAAATAATAATTTTCATTAAAATAAGAGAGAACAATGACTCAAAGAACTAAGGCTACTCTTCAGTACTCTTTCTGTTGTACAGTCACACGTAGGTCGAGTGATGAGACGTGACTTTCAAAGCGAGGGAAACTCCAAATAATAATTTTCATTAAAATAAGAGAGAATAATGACTCAAAGAACTAACGCTACTGTTCAGTACTCTTTCTATTGTACAGTCACACGTAGGTCCAGTGCCAAAGCGAGGGAAACTCCAAATAATAATTTTCATTAAAATAAGAGAGAATAATGACTCAAAGAACTAACGCTACTCTTCAGTACTCTTTCTATTGTACCGCCACACGTAGGTCCAGTGTCGAGGTGTGACTTTCAAAGCGAAGGAAGCCCTAAATGATAATTTTCATTAAAATAAGAGAAAACAATGACTGAAAGAAGTAAGGCTACTCTTCAGTACTCTTTCTATTGTACAGTCACACGTAGGTCTAGTGTCGAGGTGTGACTTTCAAAGCGAGGGAAACTTCAAATAATAATTTTCATTAAACTAAGAGAGAATAACGACTCAAAGAAATATAGCTACTCTTAAGTACTCTTTCTATTGTACAGTCACACGTAGGTCCAGTATCGAGGCGTGACCTTCAAAGCGAGGAAATCTCCAAATAATAATTTTCATTAAAGTAAGAGAGAATAATGACTCAAAGAACTAAGGCTACTCTTTAGTACTCTTTGTATTGTACAGTCACACATAGGTCCAGTGTCGAGGTGTGACTTTCAAAGCAAGGGAATCTCCAAATAATAATTTTCATTAAAATAAGGGAGAGTAATGACTCAGGGAACTAAGGCTACTATTTATTGTTCTTTCTATTGTACAGTCACACGTAGATCCAGTAGCGAGGTGTGACATTCAAAGCAAGGGAAGCTCCAAATAATAATTTTCATTAAAATAAGAGAGAATGATGACCCAAAGAATTAAGGCTACTCTTTAGAACTCTTTGTATTGTACAGTCACACATAGGTCCAGTGTCGAGGTGTGACTTTCAAAGCAAGGGAATCGCCAAATAATAATATTCATTAAAATAAGAGAGAATAATAACTCAAAGAACTAAGGCTACTCTTTAATACTCTTTCTGTTGTACAGTTATACGTAAGTCCAGTGTCAAGGCGTGACTGTCAAAGCGAGAGAAGCGCCAAATAATAATATTCATTAAAATAAGAGAGAATAATGACAAAGAACTGAGGCTACTCTTCAGTACTCTATTATACCGTCACACGTAGGTCCAGCGTTGAGGCGTGACTTTCAAAGCGAGGGAAATTCCAAATAATAAATTTTATTAAAATAAGAGAGAATAATGAATCAAAGAGCTAAGGATACTCTTCAATACTCTTTCTATTGTACAGTCACACATAGGTCCAGTATCGAGGTCTGACTTTCAATGCGAGGAAATCTCCAAATAATAATTTTCATTAAAATAAGAGAGAATAATGACTCAAAGAACTAACGCTACTCTTTAGTACTCTTTCTATTGTACAGTCACACATAGGTCCAGTGTCAAGGTGTGATTTTCAATGCGAGGAAATCTCCAAGTAATAATTTTCATTAAAATAATAGAGAATAATGACTCAAAGAACTAAGGCTACTCTTTAGTACTCTTTCTATTGTACAGTCACACATAGGTCCAGTGTCGAGGTGTGACATTCAAAGTGAGGGAAACTCCAAAATATAAGTGTCATTAAAATATGAGAGAATAATGACTCAAATAACTAAGGCTACTCTTTAGTACTCTTTCTATTGTACAGTCACACGTAGGTCCAGTGTCGAGGTGTGACTTTCAAAGTGAGGGAAACTCCAAAATATGTGTCATTAAAATAAGAGAGAATAATGACTCAAAGAACTAAGGCTACTCTTTAGTACTCTTTCTATTGTACAGTCACACGTAAATCCAGTGTCGAGGTGTGACATTCAAAGTGAGGGAAACTCCAAAATATAAGTGTCATTAAAATATGAAAGAATAATGACTAAAATAACTAAGGCTACTCTTTAGTACTCTTTCTATTGTACAGTCACACGTAGGTCCAGTGTCAAGGTGTGATTTTCAATGCGAGGAAATCTCCAAGTAATAATTTTCATTAAAATAATAGAGAATAATGACTCAAAGAACTAAGGCTACTCTTTAGTACTCTTTCTATTGTACAGTCACACGTAGGTCCAGTGTCGAGGTGTGACTTTCAAAGTGAGGGAAACTCCAAAATATGTGTCATTAAAATAAGAGAGAATAATGACTCAAAGAACTAAGGCTACTCTTTAGTACTCTTTCTATTGTACAGTCACACGTAGGTCCAGTGTCGAGGTGTGGCATTCAAAGTGAGGGAAACTCCAAAATATAAGTGTCATTAAAATATGAAAGAATAATGACTCAAATAACTAAGGCTACTCTTTAGTACTCTTTCTATTGTACAGTCACACGTAGGTCCAGTGTCGAGGTGTGACTTTCAAAGTGAGGGAAACTCCAAAATATAAGTGTCATTAAAATAAGAGAGAATAATGACTCAAAGAACTAAGGCTACTCTTTAGTACCCTTTGTACCCTTTAGATACCTTTCAGGATCTCTTAAGCTATAGGCAGACGCGCTACCACCTACGCTATCGAGGCGGGCAGACATACATTTCGTTGAAATTAGAACATCGAACTTTCGTGTGGCATGGAGTAGGTACGTTTTATTATTTAAATTTCGTCTTCTTTGTTAAAGAATAAGCTTCATGTTTAAATGAGTTAGTATTTTCAATTCGAACAATGAGAAATGCCAAATGTAATGCAATACAGTAGGTGCATACGTTAGTGGGATTCCAGAGCTGTGTGGTCAGCATGCCTTCGTTTTTAATATCCCTCCGCCTTCCTAGTCCGCGGTCATTGTCACTGCTCGACGAGCCTACTTTGGCTGTGCTCTTCTAGCTTTGAAATACACTTCATCTACCAAACCATTAAGATATGTAACATTTGTGTTACGATATTAACAGGGAAATAGTGTGCTCTTATGGCCTTCTGCATTCACTACTCTAGAGTATTTTTAAGAACCCTCATTCTTTTGTTTACTTTATGTTAATGGATAAGAGGTGAGTAGAAATGATTTTCGTATTTAATATTTTTATTTTTTTTTATAATAAATTTATTTAAGGTCGCTTCTATGTCTTTACATATATTTTGAGCGAATGAGCCCACGTAGGACTACACAAACTACTTAGAGACGTTTCTTAGTTTTTCTATAAATCCAAAGATGTCTCATTCTCTGGCTGTAGGCTTTGTTGCTCTGGTCTGTACACGCTGATCCAGTCCTCTTGGTCAACTTCCCACTTATGTTCCTTCAATCTAAAGAAGTCTCTATCTAGGATATCGTCTTGAGTGATTTCTGCTAACTTTAAATCATATTTTACTTCACCGATCTATTTCATCGTGTCTACTTGCCATTTACTTCTATTTTCTTAAAATTCCATAATTCGTTTTGTGAACGTATTTGAAGTTAATCGTCTAATATGTCTATACAATTTTACCCTTCGTTTCTTAATATCTCTATGGATGTCTATAAATGAGGGCTGTTCAATAAAGAATGATCACAAATTTTTTTGACAACGTACCTTTACTCATCCTCATAATTTTGATGGTCCTCTCAAAAGAGTCTCCCCTGAATGCGATTCACTTGTCTCAGAGTTTCTGTCAGTTTTCAAAGACATGTTGGAAACCATTTTTGAGAGATCTTTCAAAATCGCTTCCGCAGCCTTCACCACTGCTTCTGATGATGGATAATGCCTCTCACAAAAGCGTTTCTTCAAGTTAGGTAATAGAAAAAAGTCACATGGGGCTAAATCCGGACTATAGGAAGGGTGAGGGATGCACTTCACGTTGATTTTTGCAAGATATTCAGCAACAACATTGACAATATGCGGCCGCGCATTATCGTGGTGCAGCATCCAGCCTGCTTCAGGGAAATGTGGCCTTTTGCACCTGATATGGACTTGCAATGTTTTCAGGACATCCCTGTAGTATTGTCCAGCTACTGATGTGTGTGAAGGTACAACTTGCTGATAAACCATTTCATATATATCAAAGAATGAGATGACCATGACTTTCCCAGCAGAAGCAACTACTTTTGCTTTGAAATGAAATGTGTAGTGTTTAACGCCCGCTTTTACTACATACGGCACCGCAGGCGGTTACACTGATGATACATGTGATGAAGATGGAGCACCAGTGGAATGAGATGGCGGGGGAAACCGGAGATCCCGGAGAAAACCCGCCCCAGCACCGTGTTGTCCATCACAAATCTCACTTTGTGGTCGCCTGGGATCGAACCCTTTGTGAGAGCCAAGCAGTCTAACCACTGAGCTACGACGCGGCTCACATTTGCTTTTTTTTGGGGGGGGGGGGGGTTGGTGATGAAGGAGATTTCCACACTGAGCTTTGCTGTTTGCTCTCAGCATCAACATAATGTAGCCAAGTTTCATCAGCAGTGATTACGTTTGAATGAAACTCCGGATCTTCATCTAACATCAACTTTAACTGCATGTTACCTCCATTACAGCGGTAGGCGATACTGAATATGCCTGAACTTGTCTGGATCTCACAGGCGGGAACCAGTAGTACCAACAATGAAACTACTACGGCGTGTTTGCTTCACATTAAGCTAACAGAATATAATAAGATTGAATTTTAGTGCGAAAAATTATGACCGTAAAAAAATTATGATCATTCTTTATTGTACAGCCCTCGCAATTTTTAAATCTCTATTTTACTTATAAGTCTGTATTCTGCAGATACGACTTGTGTACCTAAAATTTTTCTAATAATTTTACACTTCTTTTTCTATATTATCGATATCTGCTTTTCTTTTCAAAATGTATTATTATCACTATTATTAAATATAAGAAATAGAAAATAATTACGATCTCTCTTTGTGAAAAGTATAACAATTGAAATAACGATAACAAGAATATATGGGAAATGACTCACTCTAAGAAAAAAATGTATTTGTGAGTTTTAACGAGGCCTACAACTTTTATGTAATAAAACTTTTCCATCTCTTACGGTTTACGAGTTATACACAAGTAATTGAGAATGAAGAGAGGTATTCCCATAAAGTTAAAGAATACATTTAATTTATAAAAATGTAACATGTTAATCAAAATCGTTAAGGACAGTTCTAGAAAATATTCCAGTAACGGTAGTCCAGGATGGGAGGATTTTGTTGGAAAGTGTTATGTCGCATCCTTATTTATTTCTTTTTTGGTATTATATTTTCTACAATATTGTGACTTTGTGAGTTCGTAGAATTAAAAGTCCAAGTTGCAGAAACTCAAAATGTTCTTTATTTCCGTAGAAATACACTCTTTTCAATCCTTAAAGTAGCATATATGTCACATACACAATTACAATCTACCAAGGTCGTTGACCACAACAAAGAGCTCACTCAACTTCCAATGCTTACAACAACTCTTGGCGTGTCGCCTCTTATATATACCACTACTGACATCACTAGATATTTCTGGATTAGTCTGTAACAAACAAGAAATCGAATGTTCTGTAAGATAATCAAGATGTTACTAGAATTTTCTAACTTTATCTGATTTGCAATGCGTTTTATCTCCGCACTATGTTTATCTGCTTAGGCAAGCTCTTTATCTCCAGCCAGCACTCTCTGTTCTTTATCTCTCTGAGGCGCACTATCGTAAATAATGCGTTCGCGGCAATATTATTTTTCAACTTTCAGTCTCCGTCTAGTTACTTAATTTCTTGTTCTTTCTCTTTTTCAATCTTTTACTGCTCTTCTCCCGTAATCTATTTCTGTTGCTAAAAAGTTTTAAGACTTTTTCCATTCGAGAAAAGTATCTAATATTAGACTTATTCCTGTACTACTTATGAATTATTTATAGATGTTATCCCTGGTTTCTTTTATGCTATTTTTACGTTAAGATTATAGTATTTTGTTCCCTTATCTTTTCTTTATACCTTTATCCCTTATCCATTTTCATCTCAACAACAATTACAGTTTCTAAGCATTTGTGTGTGTGTGTGTATTTTTTAATTTACGTCCTCCAACGTTAAGTCATATCGGTCGATGAATGAAATGGGTGAAATGTTGCACAAATGAGCCCAGGGCGCATGGAGCTTACAGTTACCCGACATTCGTATTTCAGGATAAGGGAAAACCCCGGAAAAACCTTATCCAGGTAACCCACCCTGACCGAGAGTCGAACTCGTGACCTCTTGAACGTCAGGCAGACATGCTACCATCTACGCTACCGAGGTGGGCAAGGATTTGTGTGCTGGATATTTAATAATTGCTTTGTTTTCAATTAAGAAATCTAATTTTTCTCCTTTAGTTACCATAAATATATATTTAGAAATTAAATCTGTATACGGAACTAAACGTTTTTAAATGAATACGAACTCACAGATTATTCACCTATTATAATTTGGGCGTTAAAAATGACAAAGTTTAGTAAATATGTTACTAATGTTAATACTGTCACCCAATTATCGGAAGGCATGACCAACTGGAGCTGGGTAGGGGACAGGAGGCATTGAGACCACGCCCACCCATTTATCTTGTAGTGCTAACATAGGGGATGGTTAGGAAAGTGTCACTAGGCACTGTACCGTCTCTTTTTCCTCTCCTGACTTCTGGAACAACCAGGATATTTCATCTTACCCGGAACCTTCTAGATTGTTCAGTTGGTCTTATATAAGCGACGCGTCGGGCTGGAGGAGAGTTCAGTTCAGTTCTTGGCGAGCAGCCGTGAAGAGCGCCGTGCTGAAGAGAGCGGACTGGAAGACTACGTAGTGTATCAGAGGAGCTGTACGTAATAGTGAGTGTGGAGTGGACCTGTGACAGACGAACTGGTGGATTGTAATTGTGTGCGCTACGTAATTCTATGTAATCGGTAAGTGTACTTCGGTGGAAATAAAGAACATTTTGAGTTTGTGCAATTGGACTTTTAATTTCACGTACCCACAAAGTCACAATATAAATTCTTCGAGTGTATGCTTTCTAAATCTTTAATACCTCTTAAATACGTGAGACTTTTAATTTATGATAGCTTTCCTGTATATTTTTGCTTTCGTAAGCATGCCTTTATACTAATTTTATGTTGCCCTAATTAGATAATTTGAAACAGTTACACTTTAGCATATTGTCGCAAACCCATTGTTACGACGATGCGTGGCCAGCGCGCACAAAGGGACAGATAGTGAAGCGCGGAGATAAAAAGCTTGCCGAAACAGATAAAGTTAGATACCTAGAAGGTTCGTGTTTCGTCTGGTGCCGTCTTACAGAACATTCGATTAATTTATAGAAATATGAGTAGAGGTATATAAAAGAAGCCGCAGAGCGCCAGTTCAGTTCAGAGTGACAGTCGTAATCCGAATTGATATCGTGTGCCTGCAGCTGTGTTTTGAAAGTGAACCTTTATTTACGTGTGCAGTGACGAGAGATTGTGTTGGTTTATGTTACGTCATCTTGCTGCCAAAGGTGTACATAGTATAAGTCTGCGGAAATAAAGAACATTTTAAATTTCTGCAACTTGGGCTTTTAATTTTTCGAACCAACAATATCACAATATTCATAAAGTTTAGTTAATGAGACTATAATTTTTTAAATCCAAAAATCTAGTGTAATGTTTGTTCATTGTGGCATTTATTTATAGTGTCTAGTCTGTTTATATTGAGTCTTAGTATTTTTTTTTTATTTATCCAGATTTATTGAACCCTATTTTACACAGTGGTATATTAGGGTTAGAGTTGATACATAAAAATATACAATTTTAACAAATGTATTTTAAGTACTAGAAGGAATAAATTATGCTTTAATCTAATGCATATTAATTTAAACTATTTCAGACGTTTAAACACTGAGTTTATAAATATCATGAAGTATTATACTGTTGTGGCTTCATTAGCAAAGATGTGAGTGGAGCAGAAAATTCAGTTCCTAGAGAGTCTAGCTTGAATATTAATTCTTGTCTTTCTCTCCAGAAAATGGGACAACAGAAAAGGAGATGAACCACAGTTTGAAATTCTTCACCACACATGCACTCGGGGTTGGATGTTAAGTGAAAGCGTGATAAGTATTCACCAAATTTACCATGTGCACTTAAAAATTGTGTCAAAACAAAATTTGGTACAAGAGTTTCACATTTTCCTCTGTCATATACACTAAGGAAAAATAATGTTTTTGTTAAACTTCCATTTGGAGTTGTTAGACATTGTTGGTTTCATTCTTCAAGAATATGTTGATGTATTATTCTCCTTACAGTAGAAATAGGACATAAAGAATATGTCACAGGAAGATTGGATTCTGCTCCGACTGGAATACAGAGCATTCAGGTGACAATTTAAACATGGAGTGAGTTAGTTCCGTTTAATTTTCGTAAACAACAAAAGCACATCCTACTGCAGATATATTATCTTCAAATTGGTAACGCGAACCATCTGTATATATGTAATAGTCATGAAAATTACACATTTCCTTTAAACAGGTTACAAAACTTGATGGGTGTCCTGCTGTGGTAGGATGCTCCGGGATTTGTAGTTTTAAGTGAGACAGATAAGACGCATATTCACGTTCATGTCTTAAATTCGTAATAGTTGCTGTTGATAAACCAGTGAGAGCCAAAGGTTCGATGTTAGCTATAATCTGAGCTGCATCAGTGGAGATTGTACGATATCCTCGAACTATGCGAAGGAGGAATCCCCTTTGAATTTGTGCAAGTTTTTAACTGCCCATGTTTTATTAAGAACATCCTGGAATGCAGATATACCATACAAAATTAGGGGCACTACAGCACCTTGATATATAATTTTAAGAATACTAGAATTCAGACCCCAGGTTGGTCTTGTTGCGAGCGCACCAAGGAGCTTGCTGGCTATTTCAGCAATGTAATCAAAGTGTGATCGGAATGTTAATTTACAATTCAGTATAACGCCAAGGTATTTTACCGTAGATACTACCTTCAAGTTGACGATATTCATGGTAAGAGTAATGGGCTCCATTTTTTTCTGGTGACAATCATCGCCAAGGTTTTGTAGGGATTAAGTATAAGTTTACTTTTAATTCCTCATGAGTGTATTATTTTAAGTGCTTCATTAGTTATTTCTTCAAGGATTTTAGCATCATTTGATTTAACAAGTAGTAAAGCATCATCTTCATAAGCAAGTCTTAGTATTAAAGGAGAAAGAAATTATTTTGTAAAGCATCATTCTTAATCTATAAATTATTTCTCTTATAAGTATCAACTTGTATTCCAACACTCTCAAAAGAACGTACAATTCAATTTAAATCGATACTTTGCAAACCGTAAACTGTTTAGCTTTTACAGAGAGTACAGCTCAAAATCTGTTTTAGTCAGTAGTACACAATTTGTTAAAAGCAGAAATTTCTTTCGCTAAGTACCCAAAAGCCGGTAATGCCAACTTTGTTTCTTGTGACAATCGCCTCATTCTAGAAGGCCATGAATCCGAAGGCCTGGAATGGCTATTTCTAATTGTAGTACTTGTATAGCCAATATTTCAGTTTTCTCAAAAGATGAGAAAATTAGAAAACAAAATCGTACTCTATTAATTATTTAAATTTTTGCTACGTTATTTTCATCGATTTATTATTTCCACTTCCTACCTTATATAGAATATTGCTGTTTTCTAAAAGTCATGTTGTAACACTGTTGTTTCGCAAGACAAATGAACATCATGACCACGAGAAAGCTAAAACAATACATATACTTATATAATCTATAAATATTTAGGACTGTCTAAAAATACTTTATCATACAGAGTTAAAAGGATTTTATTTTTAATCATCAAATCTCGACCACATAGGTCAGGTATTATTATGTATGTAGACACGTTTGTTATTGCTTTTAAAAACTAATTTAAAATTCCTTTTAACCGCAATATATTCCATAATTTATCTCATTTTGAATTATCAAATGCTGTTTGTGATAAATGCAGAATCGTTGCCTCTCTATTATGCAATCGATTTATAGCCAAGCTAATAAATATTAATGTTATTTGCAGCTGATACAGAGAGATTAATGGAAATGAGGATTTTAAAGGAAGCGGTGGGTGTCGCAAAAGCGGACCGCATTTAAATTCAAGTCCTGAACACGCCATGTGGGATGCAGCGCGTAAGAGAAATGACTGTATGCAAAGCAGTGAATTAGAGTTGAGTGCATTGACTCCCACTTGGCCATAAAGGAAGTTTAATTACTGTATCAATGAAGAAGTCATCATCTGTTTGATATATGTAAACTAATGTCTCATTTCAGCTCTTTATATCACGATATGTCTAATTTCATGCAGTAGCGGCTGGTGAGTTAAATTATTAGTGGTGCACAAATGAAAAATACAATACAGAGTAGTAATGACTCACCTATTTATACAGATTCTCTGCTGTACTCTCCTTAGACCTGGCGAATCTGTCGATAACTTTTGCGTTGAAGTCGCTGATCTTCATAACAAAATCTCTCTCAATTGAAGGCATTGCTAATGCTGACAATCGGTCCTGTGACATTGTGTTCCTAAGGAAAGTTTTTATTCTTTTTAAAGTTGAGAAACAGCATTCTGCTTCAGCGGTAGACATTGGCATAGTTAACAGTACTCGGAAGAGTTTGACATATTCGCTGAATGTAGTACATAAATTGTTTTCCTTATTGAAGTCCATCAAGCACAAAGCGCCGGACATTCCACAAAATTAAATTACAGTCAGTTCTGTACGAATTTTTGTTCCAATGATATAAGTATAGAACCTTATTGTTTCTCTAAGGGAATCCTCTGGAAATGTCTTAGAAATTTTCTTGATGAAACAAAGTCGAGGCTACCAGATGCCCCGTGAAGCTAAATCTGTCCTTTGCTTCTCTAAGAATGTCACATACTTCAAGAGTTTCTCTTCTTTTCACATCATGATCTTCTATTCTTCTCCTCTTAATTGCAGTTTCTTCGTGTTCCTTGATATCCACGCTATTTCTTACCTTTTGCACTTCCCTTTTAAATGCGTTTAGCTGGACGATGGCAAATGTTGCATTGCAGTCTCGTTTCTGCAGCTGATTGTACAAAATGTCCACATGGGGCATGATCTTGTAGAAGAAAGACAGCCAGAATACAAAATTATAATCTTTCAAAGTGGCCATAAACCCAGAAGCCTGAACAAGTGTGGCGTTGTTGTTTAACAGAGCTCTCTTCTGAATAACCTCCATGCATTTAATTAAATTCTCCCTGTGTTCGAAAAGCAGAGCACACAGAAGCTAAGCCTGAAGGTCACGCTATAGCCGTTGCTAAGAGTAGGAGGAGCTAGGTTTATAAACCTCCATTTAAGCAATGTATAAGAAGCCACTCCCATCTCTTCACCTTCCCGCAACCCCCTCAGAGAGCCTACATTTGGGCGAAATCTTAGGTTAACTCTTCGCTGCAAACCTGCAGCTCCTACAGCTTACCTCTGTTTATTTCGACGTCTGCGGTCATGGGCAGCTACAGACGATAAGCGTAATTGAAACATGTTTGTATATAAAACAATGCAAACAAGTACAGCTTTAATGTGCAAAATGCACCTGTTGTACATTCAGAATCAGTGGGTGTAGCGCAAACCTGCAACCTTATGGAGGAACCGCCCCTGATTTCATGTTACGGTATTTATAAATACAGTGAGATGGCTCCAGATCTTCAGGTTCTTCAGGTATCTTCTAGAAATCAGGGTAAAAGCACCAAGGAATGGTGCACTGTCTCGTTTTCGTGGTCCTACACGGAACATTCGTAATTTCGCGCCAGTGCAGTGTTGGATGGAAATGTGGTTGCCATTCCTGCACACGCTTCTTTTTATGTGTAACTGCCGTAACTTTCATTATTGTATGTCGATTAGTTACTGTTCTGTAGAACTTTGTGTCACACAGTGCGTGAATTTAGAGATGGTAGAGTTACAGCAACAAGTATGCAGTATGCACGTGATAAGAAGAGCGATCGGGTTCCAAGTCCTCAATCGGCAGGTTTCGTTTAACTCCGTAAACATAGATGTCAACTTTAAAATTTGAAATGCGCTACACACTGACATCTGGTGGCTAATATGCTAAGCTTTATCATGCCCGCCATATTTCGTTTTGATTCAATTTCGAGGTTAATTAGCTAACCAGTTTACAACAATCGTATGTTAGAATTAGAAGTTTAGTTCGTCCTTGGCAACATATACATAAAGTCAAATTGATTACATACAATATACACAGTAAGCAGCTTTTCTATGGTTTCATGTGGTAGTTGCATAGACTAATTTACTACAAGAAATATCATAATATAAATATTACAGGTTTTTGAATGTACTATGTTCCCAGTGCTCATTTACATGGTCACGATAAAGAGCAAAATAGGCAATCAGGCAGATGTTCTTTATAAATGCAGATCACTTTTCAAATTCCCTATTTTTAATTAAATACTAAAAATAATGATAATTCTGGAAGTGCTTTTGTTTCTGCCAAAAGCTGCATGATGACACTCTACAAACACACAGTACCTGCACGTAATATCCGGTTATCCGGGTACAGTTTGTTTTATGTTTCAATTTGTATGCAGCTCACTTATTAATCAATATTGGTTGTTTGCCTTCCCTTTCGGTCCCATTGGTAACCGTTCATTTGTCAAAAGTCACTGCAATCGCAAAATGTCGACCCCACATCTTCTTGTTTTACTATTTTATTATTTGGTGGATGCTAAATTTAAAAATGCCCATATCTCTATCATTATTTAGTACGAACAGAATGTGAAAGTCTCTCTATTCACATCTCACTGTGTCTCCTTTCATCTTGATCTTCCTTTCCCTCTTTCGCTTTTCACTCCCTTGCTCGTTCCTGCTGTGAGGTACCTTGCTTTTCAAACATCCCAGAGACAGAAATCTGGGAACCGTGAAGGCCATGCAATGCCTCCATTTTTAGATGTCTTGATTTGCAAAGAGCGGACATTTAGTTGTCATAGAAAATCTAACAGTATGTACTGTGGGGCCATCTTGCTGGAATTATTTGGCTGTTCCCTTAAAGATATCGACAACGAAGTATAATTTTTTCCAACTGAGATGTGACCATCGTTTGATTATTGTTTCGTCATCTGGCAGATAATATTCGCTTCGTTACAAAAATGTAGGCCATATGTGGTAAGTATGTTAAAAAATGTATTTCGTTGTGCACTATTCGGTGCATAAATTGACGCATGCTTAATCTAATATTTCCCCTAATTTACATAAATTATTATTAGTAATGCTTCCTATAAAACTGCAAACAATTGATGTCCGCTACTGTACCGTAACAGATAGTGTACCTGTTTCACGTTAAAGAGGTCCAGAGTTCGAATCTTGGCCAGCATTATAAGGGTTTTCTTTTCCCCGAAGTTTTCCCTTTTCCTGAAAAATGAATATCTGGCAACTCTAAGCTCTATGTACCCTGTACCCACTCACCGTCCGATATGACCTAACGTTGGAGGTTTTCCCTTATCCTGAAACATGAATGTCTGGTAACTTTAAACTCTATGTACCCTGTACTCATTTGAACATCATTTCATTCATCGCCCGATATGACATAACGTTGGAGGTTTTACCTTATCCTGAAAGATGAATGTTTGGTAACTCTAAGCTCTATGTACCCTGTACTCATTTGAACATCATTTCATTCATCGCCCGATATGACATAACGTTGGAGGTTTTACCTTATCCTGAAAGATGAATGTTTGGTAACTCTAAGCTCTATGTACCCTGTACTCATTTGAACATCATTTCATTCATCGTCCGATATGACATAACGTTGGAGGTTTTACCTTATACTGAAAGATGAATGTCTGGTAACTCTAAGCTCTGTGTACCCTGTACTCATTTGAAAATCATTTCATTCATCGTCCGATATGATTTAACGTTGGTGGTTTTCCCTTATCCTGAAAGATGAGCGTCTGGTAGCTCTAAGCTCTATGTACCCTGTACTCATTTGAGGTTAATTCATTCATCGTCCGATATGACTTAACGTTGGAGGTTTTCCCTTATCCTGAAAGATGAATGTTTGGTAACTCTAAGCTCTATGTACCCTGTACTCATTTGAACATCATTTCATTCATCGCCCGATATGACATAACGTTGGAGGTTTTACCTTATCCTGAAAGATGAATGTTTGGTAACTCTAAGCTCTATGTACCCTGTACTCATTTGAACATCATTTCATTCATCGTCCGATATGACATAACGTTGGAGGTTTTACCTTATACTGAAAGATGAATGTCTGGTAACTCTAAGCTCTGTGTACCCTGTACTCATTTGAAAATCATTTCATTCATCGTCCGATATGATTTAACGTTGGTGGTTTTCCCTTATCCTGAAAGATGAGCGTCTGGTAGCTCTAAGCTCTATGTACCCTGTACTCATTTGAACATCATTTCATTCATCGTCCGATATGACTTAACGTTGGAGGTTTTCTCTTATCCTGAAAGATGAATGTCTGGTAACTCTAAGCTCTATGTACCCTGTACTCATTTGAACATCATTCCATTCATCGTCCGATATGACATAACATTGGAGGTTTTCTCTTATCCTGAAAGATGAATGTCTGGTAACTCTAAGCTCTATGTACTCTGGACTCATTTGAACATCATTTCATTTATCGTCCAATATGACTAAACGTTGGAGGTTTTCTCTTATCCTGAAAGATGAATGTCTGGTAACTCTAAGCTCTATGTACCCTGTACTCATTTGAACATCATTTCATTCATCGTACGATATGACTTAACGTTGGAGGTTTTCCCTTATCCTGAAAGATGAGCGTCTGGTAGCTCTAAGCTCTATGTACGCTGTACTCATTTGAACATCATTTCATTCATCGTCCGATATGACATAACATTTGAGGTTTTCTCTTATCCTGAAAGATAAATGTCTGGTAACTCTATGCTCTATGTACCCTGTACTCATTTGAAGATCATTTCATTCATCGTCGTATATGACTTAACGTTGGAGATTTTCTCTTATTCTGAAAGATGAATGTCTGCTAACTCTAAGTTCTATGTACTCTGTACTCATTTCAGTATCATTTCATTCATCGTCCGATATGAGTTAACCTAGGGGTAGGTTAAATAAAAAAAGCCATTGATTTTATGAATAAGCCTAAAGTAATTTGTGTTGACGTCTTAAATATTCATATAATCGAATCTTTGCAGTTAGCAGACCTTGTTAGAAACTTAATATTACAAACGCTGTTTATTTAACATTTTAAAAAACGAAACAAGTTAACTGATTAATAGAAGAGATATTTGTGTGCATGAGTCTTACGTGTCATTTGTCTCTCTTTGGGAAGAGTTATATAAACGAGGTCTAACTAGTGTTGCTTTGGACGTTTGAGGGAGACATATTTCATTCTCTAAATAGTCTTAAGGTCGATGTAATGTATCGATTATGTTCTTAAACACACAATACCAATAAAACTAAAATTATATACATTTAAAAATTCCCAAACATAAGACATTTGTTAGTTTAGGTCTTCTGTAACGATTTTGTATCTATGATACTTCCATGTTTTTGTTTTATTTTGTTGTATTATACTTACTCATGTTTGCCTTTCCCATTTGAATCGCTTTCACTGAAAATTTTGCACTATTCTTGTAGCTTTTACACTATACCATAGTCTTATAATCATCAGCATTTCAATTTTTTCAGTTGGTGTGACCTTTTATTTTAGTTTTAGACTGATATCACGAATAAAATAATTTTATTCACATAACATTTGATACACAAGTCAATACTCAAACTGTTCATATAGCAACCAAATCTTTTGTATGAAACATATGAAATACTTTTAAGACAGTTTAAATACCGCAAAATCATCAGAACATTTAAAATACTGCTTAACGCTGAAGTATTTCTTTAAATATATTAAATTTGACGTGACCGAGCATTTAGTATTAAAAACTGGTCAGTTCTATTTTAGTTATGAGGCACTGTATATACTTTTGTAGCTAAATAAGATGTGTAATTTATCCTTTAGCCTGTATATTTTGTCCACTTCTTGTAAAACTAAACAAGTTAATTTTGCGAGTTATTTTTTATCACCACAAAAACCGGTTTCTTCAAAGATTTGCAACTTCGCTAATGGAGACACATTGCCTCGTAACATATTCGGATTTCATATAACTACTTTTTGCTTATAAAACTTGTGTTAGGCATGTTAACAAGAATCTGTCGGCATAGTAATTAGCTCAAAAGTTCTAGAGTTTGATTCTCGGTTGGAAAATTAGAGGTTTTCTTTCGTTAGGATTACGAGTGGGTGTTGTAGAGTTTGATTTATCACCCGCTAATTTTTATATTAGAGTAATGAACACTTTTCAGTGTCATCATTGATCCCTCGGGACATATATCTGGTAGTTTCAGTGATTTTAGGACTTTTATTTTTTTTACAGCGAGTGCCAGAAGTGACAGGTGTAAGATGGAGAAAATTGAGGCTCGTAGTGTGATCAAGTTCCTGCATTTGAAGGACAAAACTGTCCGGGAAATCCATGACGAGATGACGACTGTTTATGGAAATGATTGCCCATCGTATGACACTATTGTGAGGTGGAAAAGGAATTTTCAAACTGGTCACATGTCCCTGACAGATGAGCCAAGAGCTGGTAGACTGTCAGCTGTCACAGTGAAGAAAGTGGAGTGTTTAATACTGGAAGACAGACGAGCAACGATCCAAATGATCATAAATGAGACACATCTTAGTTATGGTAGTGTGTGGACGAACTGCACATGTCTAAGGTGTCTGTACGGTGGGTTCCACGTTTGCTAACCCCTTTCCAAAAGCAAACACGGCGTGACCTTTCAAGACAGACGTTGATGCTGTTGGAACAGGATGAAGATGATTTTTTTAATCGTCTGGTAACCATGAATGAATCCTGGATCTATCAAGATAAAAACCATGAGCATGGAATGGAAACATGTCGATTCTCCCCCTCCCAAAAAGACAAAAGTGCAAAAGTCAGCTGGGAAGGTCATGCTTTTAGTTTTCTGGGACTGTCGTGGAGTCATCCTTACAGATTATCTTGCCAAGGGTCAAAGCATCACTGGCAGATACTACTGCAGTCTTCTGGACAAGTTATGAGCAGCTCTGATTAAGAAACGACGCGGTATGCTCTACAAAGTTGTTCGTCTTTTGTCTGACAATGCACCAGCTCATTCATCTCAAGTTGCAGTTGACAAAACAAGAGAATGTGTCTTTGAGACTTTACAGCGTCTGCCTTATTCGCCCGATCTCGCACCAAGTGACTTTTTCTTGTTCCCGGAAATTCAGAATCCGTTGCGTGGTTGCCGATTTGACAACACAAATGACGTCATTAATGAAGTAGAAGCGTGGTTTAAAGCGATTCTGCAGACTTCTACAATCAAGGTATTCGGAAGGTCAAGAAACGCTGGGAAAAATGTGTAAATCTGGATGATGACTATGTAGAGAAGAACTATAAAGCAAATATCAACACAAACCCTCTATCACATTTTAAAGCGTAATAATTAAAACTTTAGGACACCCTCTCGTATTCAGCTTGTCTCATAAAGTGGGGAAGCCTGGGTGAATATCTGGAGGCGTTATGGACCCCGTTTATGCTTCAATTGTCGCCCCGGATCTGATCGTTGTCTGGATTATAGAAGCACAATAGGTCTTCACGTTCACTTAAGGTAATTTACCTGTAAAAACTAAAAATTCTCAATTTGTTTGGGCAGTGAAATTTTTTATCACAGTATGTCAACCTAACCTAATAATAACATGTAAAGTTTCAGTTTCCTGTCTATATTATGTTCAAAGTTCTGAAAAAATTAAAAATATTGGGAAACTTTTTGAGACAAATATTCTCGATGTTAATAAATTAAAGGTTGCAAAGGAAAATACATTTTTCCCAATTTTTCATTCCAATTTCACAGCTGCCAAAAATCTTTCGCTTTCTGATGCCGTTCTATACAGTGTTTGTTGATAAGGAATGTTGCAATATGTGAGAAGTCGCTTAGCTATGCTCATTGTTGACATGGCTCCTAATAGGTGTTTCTGTGGAAGTGTGATGGGACGCAATGAGCTTGTCGTGTTCACGGTTATGCTCCGTTATTCTGGGACACCAAACCACTAGCCTCTCACCATGGCGTCCTGGGTTCCACCCCAGGGGACCGCATGTGGGATTTGTGATTGACGATGTGACGTTTTACATTTCATAGCATCATCTTCCTCTTTTCGGACTGATCATTCATCTTGGCTCTCTCTGATCCAAGGGTTTGTTTACTTCTTGATAGGTTCTGACCTAGGGGCACCCTTGTATTTGTATTTGTATTTATTTCATCCTTTGAAACATAATACATATGTCATAGGACACGTCAGTTCAAGATACAAAGATAAAAATTATTGTTAACTATCACATGGGAGGGTTGCAAATTCCACAGGTGGACAGCTGCAAATACTTGGGAGTGTACCTGGCAAGTAATGCTGGATGGGACGAACAAGTAAATTCCACATCTAGGAATGCGTGGAAGGCATTACATTTCGTAATGAGAATATTGAAAAAGGGGAGCGCTAGGTCCAGGGAAATTGCCTGCAAGGCCTTAGTGCGGCCGGTTATGGAATATGGAGTAGCATGCTGGGACCCGTATAGAGCTAACCAAATCGATCCATTAGAAAAAATACAGAAGAGGGCAATAAAATTCATAAAAAGAGCCAAGTATTTTGGGCCTATAAAAGGAGATGAGACTAAATGGGAGGAATTAAGAATTAGGCGTAAAAACATAGGTTGGTAGCGTTATTCAAAGCTAATGCTGGTGTAAAGGCATGGGTGGACGTTAGTGTAAGGTTAGATAATCCGGATTATTATGGACGAAACGATCATAGGTATAAAATTAAGGGTAGAAGATACAGAACCGACGTAGGAAAATTTTCTTTTGTTAATAGATCCATTGAAGAATGGAATGAATTGCCTGTAGCAGTCTTTCAGGGCTGTCCTGTCGCTGAAGAAATTTAGAAAAAATCTAGATGGTTTATAGTTTAACTTTTGAATTATAATGGTATATAATATCTAAATAGAGAATTAAATAGATATGTTTTAAGTGACTAAAGTAAAATAATATCATGTTTGTATTGTTTATTGTGTTATTGTTGTAAATCTAGTATTTGTAATTTGATCTGTATTCTTAACTCTGTCACCGGGTAGTACCCAATTGCAGTCAATAAATACATACATACATACATATAAAAAAGTTACATAAGACTAAAAACTGTAACAGATACAGGATCCAACAAAAGTCTAAAGTAATTAAAGCAAATAAATATTGTCAATAGATTGCTGGTTACAATTTCTGACATAGTCAATTAATACTAATTGTACATAGTCAATTCTGCAACATTAGAATCTAATTTACAGAGTCAATTACAACATTAGAAACTAATTCTACACATGATCCCTTAATCAGCTTAATGAATTTATCACTTTCAAGTATAATTAAAGCTGCAATGTCATAATTCAGTTAAGTTATATAAACATTTATTTATGAGGAAAGCCTTTAACTTCCATTTAAACTGCTGTTTTGAGATGCTAGCTATCAGATGGCAGTTTATTGTAAAGCTTAATTCCTAGTATATGTACATCCTTTTGAGAGACAGTTTTAATTACACTATCTGTATAGCAATTCATATTGGTTCTGGTGTTATGTTCATGTACCTGACTGTTTTTAACTGGATTACACTTGTCCACAATAAACATTATAGCTGTATAAGCACACAGAGAGTAGATGGTGATTATAGGTAAATAGATGGTGATTATATGTAAAGGTAAAGAGAGAAAAAAGATAAATGAATAGCGTAATCCAAAGAACCTCTCCCGTTGTTACGCCTTCCCTCCAAATTTCTCCCTCAAACCCGTTTTCTACCTCGCCCGGTCTCCGTCCGATTATTTAATGCAAATCCCTTTGGACTGGACTGGACTACGCTACGGAGGGTAGTCGGCACGAAGATCCAAACTTGATTTATTCTACTCATACCCCAAGTGGGACACCCCGGATGGAAGGATGAGGCGAGAGGAGACAGGGGGTGTCCTACCCAAGAAGCCACAATAGCTCCGAGACACCTGCCGACACTTCTGCTCTGATAGATACCACCAGATGAGAGATGATGTGAAATGGAGGGACAAGAAATTCGAGGAATGTAATTAACCTACTGTCCACCAACGCAGAGAAGCTCCCTGACAGGAATGCGGCCCCTTACACAGTGGGACAAGGACGGCGAAAGTGTATGGCAGAGAACGTATGCTACACAAGGAGCAGAACCGTTAAAACATGCGCCCTATTCACTCTGTACATTAAAACCGAGAAGATTGATTCACTAAAGTAGAAGCCGTCAGAATGTTTTTGAATGGTCTGTAACTGAACTGACATGGGGTGTCATAAATATATCCAGGGAGGGTATGGGAACCTTCTCTAAACCCCCTGCGTCTCATGCCCCGGAGACTTTCTCTCCTGTGGTGTACTGTGCCCAGCTTTCGCCTGGCGGCCCGGGAAATCCCAATAAAATCCCGTGGATCATGTAGAGCAGTCACGGGAATCGAACCAGCACCTCCCGGACGAAACCGCCTGAGCCCTTCTGCTTTAATTCAAATCCCCTTTCTTAGTTGTCCACCACTCCATCTACATCCCTGTGTTGTGTGTGTGCGTTTTGAAAACCTGTGTAAAAATGTCTTTTAAAGGAAGTTAATATTCACAGAGGTAAAGTCAGCACTATCTGCAGGCTTTACGGAGGCCCAGGGTGAGGTTAAAGGGGGCGCAAAGGTGGCTTCAACATGTCACTGGGCTTGTGAATGATTCACGCGCTTCCATAGAATATTTATGTCATAATTAAAAGTTACTCACATAGTTTTTTATAACTTACTGTTAAAAACGTTTGTTTATCTTTGCACTTTATGTGAATCCTAGAAAGCAATGTTTTAATTGCATATTTCTCTATAGATAAAACGGGGAATGCAGCACACTAAGTGATTGTCAAATGTTTCAAGAACATGTGTAATGACTTAAAAATTGTCTTCTCTGTGTATAAGCAGGAGAGAGAGGGAGCGCGAATAGCAAGTTACCATTTGAGAAAAGTATAAGTATTTTAAAGTGCAAGCCAATAACAAAAATAGTTCGGAAATAGTAAACAAATTGCTTTAACTGATATTCATTTCTAGTGTGATAAGAGTTTACGTGTCTCCTTCAGTTTACCAGAATGTAAACTGATACACAATAAAGATGTGAGGTTAGGTAGAGGTTAAGCATAAGTGAGGTTAGGTAGACCCAGGCTGAGTGAAGTTATAATAATGAGAAGTTGAAACAAGAGCTAAATAATGGCGAGGAAACTTTAAAAATTTGCAAATAGCGAAAGAAATACAGCTGTCCGAACTGAAGAAGGGGAAGAGGGACTGGAATAGCGTTGTGAGAGGTAGGTAAGATTTGAAAAAAATCTAGATAACTGGAAGAAGGATTGGAAAAGAGTGCAAGCGAGAAATATCAAAAAGTTAGGTTAAGTAAGTTTAAACCCAGCGAAACAAACAGAGGCAGCCCAACGTGTATTTACTACTTAATAAATGAAGTCAAATAAAAAATAATAAAATCAAGATAGAGCCAATTTCGAAAAATACCGCATGCTACATTGAATATCTTTGTGTCACATCCCTGGAAGATGAACTAGAATACAAAATTTGATTTTCAACAGACTTTACGTTTCGTTTTTTTTATTTGTTCCATTTATACCCCTCCTTTAACTGCAATTGTCATAACGGCGGCCGTTCTCCTTTGGAGACAAAGCGAAGGTGTTAACTCATATTTGTTGGGTTTTAATCATTACACCACGCACACATTCGCACCCTCATTCATACTTCCAGACTCTGGGGAAGATGAGGAATTACGATGGTTGTTCAATAAAGAATGATCACAATTTTTTTGACAATGTACCTTTACTCATACTCAAAATTTTGATGGTCCTTCTCAAAATAGTCTCCCCTGAATGCGATGCACTTGTCCCAGCGTTTCTGCCAGACTTCAAAGACATGCTGGAAACCATTTTTGAGGGATCCTTCAAAAACGCCTCCGCAGCCTTCACCACTGCTTCTGATGATGGACAGTGCCTCCCACGAAGGCATTTCTTCAAGTTAAGGAATTGAAAAAAGTTACAAGGGGCTAAATCCGGACTATAGAGAAGGTGAGGGATGCACTTCACGTTGATTTTTGTAATTGATTCAGCAACAACATTGGCAATATGCGGCCGTGCGTTATCGTGGTGCAGCATCCAGGCTACTTCACGGAAATGTGCTCTTTTGCGCCTGATATGGACTTACAGTGTTTTCAGGACATCCCTGTAGTATTGTGCAATTACTGATGTGTCTGTAGGTACAAAATTCTGCTAAAACATTCCATGAATATCAAAGAATAAGATGACCATAACTTTCCTAGCAGAAGCAACCACTTCTACTTTTTTGGGAGGTTGGTGATGAAGGAAATTTCCACACTGAGCTTTGCTGTTTGCTCTCAGGATCAAAATGATGTAGCCAAGTTACATCAGCAGTGATTACGTTTGAAAGACTCTCCGGATCTTCCTCTAACATCAACTTTAACTGCGTGTTACCTCCATTGCAGCGGTAGGCGATACTGAACATGTCTGTACTTGCCTGGTTCTCACAGGCGGAAACCAGGAGTACCAACAATGAATCTACTACGGCGTGTTTGTTTCACATTAAGCTAACAGAATATAATAAGATTGAATTTTAGTGCGAAAAATTATGTCCTTAAGAAATTATGATCGTTCTTTATTAAACAGCCCTCGGATCTTGGTCGGAGAAAAAAAATCCCCACCCCCACGGGCGGTAATTGAACCTGGGACCCCTAGCACGGCAGGCAGGCGCCATAACGACTGAGCTACGGGACCAACCTACGTTTCTTTGTGTTGCTCACGCGTGCTTTTTTTTTCTTTCTAATTTGTCTTTTGCTTCAGGGGGCGCAACTTATGCATTTCCGGTGAGTAGAGAATATAAAAGTCAGATATTAAGTAATTGTATAGTTAACCTTAATGCGAAAGTAAGTGTAGACAAGGAAGAAGGAATCATCCACAGTAATCGGCGCGTTTGTTTACAGAGATACTGTAGTTATATAGCCATAGGTTGTGCAGGGAGGGACCAAACAAGTGAAAGTAGGCTCTCAATGAGATCTGTTCCCCACCTTACTTCACATATGTAAGTGATGACGTAGGGAGAGAGAGGCCGAGGCAAGGCCGGTCTTCTCAGTTGCTGGAGCAGTCAGGTGTGCACCGCCGCGGCATGGGCGCTGCATGGTGCAGAAACAGGGCCGCTACGGCCTCCAACTCCAAGTCACCCATCGACAGAGTTCTCGTGCAGTGTGTCAGCCAGGTGAGTGAGTTTGTTGCTTTTTCTACCTTTGTCGTGGCAGGCAATGTCTTTGTCGTGGAACTTCTACAACAAACTCGCATGTATTTGGAACAACTTCAAAGCAAATTACTCACTCGTAATCTCTGCAAATCGCAAACACGTCTGTAACCCAATTTGATTCTGAGACGAACTTGTGACTATTCTTGATGCAGCTAAACAGCTTTAAGAGAGACTACCAGTATCGGTCCAGTCTAATATATTTGAAATTCAGTGAAGGAAGTGTTAATTATAGTGCTTTTCTTTATTTATACCTTTATAAGATATCATTTATTTAACTGACACTCTTAAGATCGTGTATTTAGCGGTATTAACGACTATTATATTAAAATATTACTACCTGTGGCGCTTTTTAGTTCTCACAAACTTTACAAAACGTATCTAACCTAATTAATACACTTATTTTACAATTATTCAGAGTTTCCTCTTGGAATATTTTGGAACAAAATACTTTATACAGAACGTTTACAAGTAGTATGTTCATTGGTTGATCTAATAATACGAAAGAAATAAAAGAAAACGAGGTGCATAGCTTATCAGTTGTTTGTAAACAAGTGAGTGCCGAATTACAAGCTCTATGCATAACTTGCTTCTCATATGGGTTCGAAATGCAATCGACGGTGCAACTTGCTTTCTGTATAACGTTTCAAATATTACAATTTAGAAAACTAATCTAATATATCTTAAGATATGAATATTAATACACAAAACTTCATGTTCACCTCAGTGAAACGGCACAGTTTTGTTGCCTGTTATTCGCTATGCAAATGTACAGATGTTCTAGAAATTCTATGCCACAGCTAAGGAATTTTATGACGTTTGCTACACATGAAATAACTTCGACTCGTATAAACTTTAGGGTAGTTTAGATGGACGTGACATTTAGGAAACATCACTGCATAAGTGAATGCAAATACTAATGCCCGATTTCACCAAAAGATGTTAAACTCGACGTTAACAAATGTAACATTACAATTGTCACAGTGCTAGCAATACTGTTAAATTTCTTGCATTTCACCAACCTGTTTTCTGAAAATTTTAACAAACACGTGTTAATGCCAAGAGATTGTAAACATTATAGCTATAGAAGGCTATCGATGAGTCGTATTAGTTTCTAACGTACTGTGATGTGCCTTTGTCTTTATGTTCGTCTGCATACAGCTGAAAAAATGGCAGGTAAACAAAATCGTAAACAAAAGCCGTGAGACAAATTTCTCACCCACATAGAAAGAATTATTAATAGAATTGGTGACTAAGGATGATACCTTAGAAAATAATAATTTAAAAGAGAGAGGTGTAACGTGGGAAAAAATTGGAAACGAATTTAATTCAAATGCATGAACGAAACAACTTCGTCAGTATTACGTAAATTTAAAACGAGGTGCGAAAAAAGACAAGTAACGAATGACTTGAACGTTTCAAGACGGGAGGTGGACAATGTATTATCCACATAATTCAGTGAATTATAAAATCGCAAAGTTATTAATACTTGAAGCAAAAGCGAGATCGGCATATTCCTTTCGATGTATATTCTAACTCAGTATTACGTAAATTTAAAACGAGGTGTGAAGAAGGGCAAGTAACGAATGCATCTTTCAACACGGGAGATGGACAGTGTATTGTCTACATAATTCAGTGAATTATAAAATCGCAAAGTTATTAATACTTGAAGCAAAGGCGAGATCGGCATATTCCTTTCGATGCATGTTCTAACGTTAGTATTACGTAAATTTAAAACGAGGAGTGAAGAAGTTTAAGTGACGAGTGACTTGAACGTTTCAAGACGGGAGGTGGACAGTGTATTATCCACATAATTCTGTGAATTATAAAATCGCAAAGTTATTAATACTTGAAGCAAAGGCGAGACAGGCATATTCCTTTCGAAGCATGTTCTAACCTCTCTTGTACTTCCGCAGTAACCTTCATAGCAACTTGTTTCGACAGTCTATACCTCCGTCGGATAGTTCCTCAAAATCATTTCTCCTCATAGGCCGTACTCTATTACGAATGCCATTTAGACGATCTTAAATATGGAAAATCGACATCAACAGCTGAGTTCATGCCTGCCATCTTGGCTGTTTACAGTTGTTAAGGACTTAACAGAAGTACTGCTTGTTAGTTTAACAAGAGATTGTGATAACTTTTGCTAAACTCGTGTTAAGTCTTAACATCTGTTGGTGAAAGTGTTTTAAATTTGAAATGGTTATTAGGGATTGTTTACCACAGTTTCCAGTAGAACATATAGTTCTATGCATTGTGGTGTTGGTTAACCGATATGGTACATCTGCGTCAAAATATCACTGTGGCGCACTCTCACCGATGGAAACATTACCTCAAGAATTGCGGAGATGTTACGAAGTTGCATGAAAACAATAATTACCGGTCAAGCTAACTTGAAAGTCTGTTCGTTAGTTGAGCGGAACGAAAACATACTGACGAAACCAACCAGTTCTAATAAGGTCTGGTTTATTTGTGCAGTTTAAACCTGGGAGTAACGCTTGCGAAATGCATACAGTGGCGTTGTCTTTATTCGTAGTGAGTGGTCCGGTTTGGTTCCTTCCCACGTGCAGAGTTTGATGTCCACAAGTATTTCTCTATCCATTCTTCAGGAAACCTTATTGGTCTGTCTACTTCATGTTAATATAAACATGGATGGTCATGAAAAAAAAAAATAATAAAATAAAAACGAATTGAACCGTTATATTTGACAATTCAAACCAAAGATTATCCCGGAAGTGCCTAACTGCACTAAATATTTATTTGTCACAAGTTGTGGGAACCAGCTTCGCCAAGAATTTCAGGAAAAAGATAATAAAAACAAAATTTATCCGAAGCAATATTTCATTTGCTCTGGACAATTTGAAACCCGCTTAGTTGTGGGGCCCAAATGACTTTGTTGTCGACGGGCCCTTAAACACCACACACTCACCCCGCTTAGTTGTGAGCAACCAGTTCCGTGAGCTTATTCAATACTGTATTTACGCATTCCTAACCTTGAATACCATGCTTCGCAGGTTTCCGGAAACAATCGATAATTAGGAAGTACAGACAGATTTTGTCACGTGAAGCTTCTGTAAAGCCTGTCTAGACAACGCGAGTGCAGTTGCGTCACAAAGGAAACGGCCCTACCACCCACTAATAACACTGGGGAACAAAAAAAAAAAAAAAAACAAAAAAATATATATATATATATATATTTTTATATACCCGAAACAAAATAGGCAAATTCCTATGTAAACTGATCTGCTGATTCCAAAAATGCCCCTCAAAATGCTGTATCACGTAACGTTTTTTAGGTATTCATAATTTTTTATGAAAACTTACAGAAATATGATGTAACTCATATTTGATTAATTGAAAATAATAGGTATTTTATTGCCAAATAACATTGAAAATAATAATAATTATTAATTATTATTAAAATAAATAAACACAAGATAATGATGAAAACCAATACCTGAATTATCTCAGAAGTGTTTCACTGTTGATTGTTTTTGTATTGACTCTCCCGTTTGAGGAACCAACAATAGTCTCCCAACATGGCTGAATCCCAGCGATACCCTGGTAACGTCTTTCCATCTCAGAAATGTCCTGGTGAAAACGCTCACCTTGTTCATCGCTTACTACAGCTCCTAGGTTTGTAGGGAAACTATCAAGGTGACAGTGCAAAAAGTGTATTTTAAGTGACATACGGCAACTCATTTCTTTGTAGCTCCTTAATAGTTCTGAGACTAAAGTTTCATAATTTTCTTCTTTGTTATTGCCCAGGAAGCCTTCCACCACTGATTTAAATGATTTCCATGCTGCCAGTTCAACACGTTTAAGCTTTGATTAAAAAACACTGTCTTTAAGAAGTAGTCTTATTTGAGGACCGACAAATATACCTTCATTCAATTTAGATTCACTTATTTTGGGAAAGATACTTCTTAAATACTCAAATGCACTTCCACTTTTGTCCAAACCTTTAACAAAATTCTTCATTAACCCGAGCTTTATGTGAAGTGAGGGGAGAAGAACTTTGTTTGGGTCTACTGGAGGCACATACTTAACATTGCTTGCTCCAGGAGTATAGTCTTCCCTTTTCCCCCATTCTTTTACTATAAAATGCTTGTCAGTCGCCCTACTGTCCTATAAGCACAAAAAACAGCAATATTTTGTGAAACCTTCCTGCAGTCCTGTTAGCAATGCAACTACCTTGAGGTCACTACAAATTTCCCAGCCATGGTTTTGATAACTAATAGCACCTAAAATTATGGACATGGAATCGTATGCCTCCTTCATTCTAGTGGCATGAAATAAAGGTATTGAAGGTAGTAAATTGTCATTATGAAGCAACACTGCCTTTAAGCTGTATTTAGAAGAGTCAATGGCTATTATTTTAAATTAAGCCAATATGAGTTGGTATCATACCTCATTTCTGTAATTTTATATAAAAGAATAAGAATATCTCAAAAACGTTACGTGATACAGCATTTTCAGAGGAATTTTTGGCATCAGCGAGTCATTTTGCATAAGAATTAGCCTATTTTGTTTCGGGTACAAAAAACGTGTTCCCTAGTGTAACCATCATTTATCTATCTCCACACTTCAGAAACGGAACACTGTCCTTGAGGACCAATAGCAACCCTGATTTTCTCGAAATGACAGTCGCGTGTTTACTCCACGTGGAGTCTCAGTTGTCAAAGTTCCAACTTCCAGTTGATCTGTTTCATTACGTGCAGAAATTCGTCGTGTGTCACGATGTGGAGACCGTAGGAGGGAAATGCAGTAGTAAATGCAAATGAAGTAGTAGATAACTTTCAGTCAAGTGAAAATAAAGTGATGACAATAGTGTGAATAACTGGGCCGAGTTATGTCACTGGAAAAGCCTCAAAAAACAAAGTTATAACGGGAACTGTCTCTAAGCAAATTCAAGCGCTTGTTTTGAACACATATAAATATTTGCTGACAAATAATCTTGGAAGGGGTCGTGCAATGAACCTGATAAATTCTGGGTATTCACAGAAATACAGTAAGAATTATTGTGACGAAAGGAACACCAAAGACGCTGATCAAGTGTGAAAACAAAAGGAAACGTTTCTCTTTTTCTTCTTCTTCTTTCTCTAACTCCTTTGTGCTGTTAAGCGTGGAGTACAAGCCTCTTCTACCCATTTCCTCCACTTTGTACTCGATCCATCACCATTCTCTTCATTTCTGTCATGGTTTTCCCTCTATCGTTCCCCAACTTCTCAATGTATTCCTGATACAACATGCGTGGCCTTCCCCTAATTCTTTTACCTTCTGGTCTTGCTTCTAAATATTGTTTGGGTTTTCTTTCTTCTGACATGTCCATACCATTTAAGTTGTCTTTTTTCCAATATTTCTTTAACGGAGTGTGTACCCAACTCTTCCCTTATTGTTACATTTCTAATCATATCTCTTCTTGTCTTCCCCACATCTCTTCTTAAATATCTCATTTCCATAGCTGTTATTTTGCTTTCTTGTTTCTGTAGGAGAGTCCAGCTCTCTGCTCCATATAATATTATTGTTTTAAATACTATAATTTTTGTATCTTTTGTTATTTCCTTTATTCCCACAATAGTATTATTAATCTTATAGTAGACCGAATTGGCCTTTCTTATTCTGTTTAAAATTTCCTGCTCTATTTTTCCATCCTTATTTATAATTGTACCCAGGTATTCATAACTGTCTACCTGTTCTAAGATTTCATATTTACCTTTAATTTTAACTTCTTCTTTCCTTCCTATATACATGGTTTTACTTTTGGGTAAGTTTAATTCTAAACCTTTTCTAGTTAATTCTTCTTTCCATTCATTTAGCGCTAATTGTAAATTATTATTACTATTTGATATTAATATGATGTCATCAGTATATATCAGAAACGTTTCTCTAAAGTATATAATTTCATATGCGATTTAATTCGCCGAGAAATTTATAGATTCTATGCAAAAGGGAGAGCGCCCACCTTAGATGAATTGGTTGCACATTTGCAAGAAATTTGTTATTTTCCTTATGGGCACTGTACTTTGCGCGGTCTCCTAAAGGAGCTGGGTTTCAAATACCGCACTTTGAATAAGTTAAGGGTTATTATGGAATCCAGTAGAATTGTAGAATATATATGTAAAAACTAAGGAAGTTTCGCAGTAATGGACATAATTTATTTAGACGAAACCTCGTACGATACCCATGACATATCGAGAAAGGTGGCAACCTTGCAGAACGGTCTGGGAGAAGGAGGGTCAGTGTTGTAAAACGATTATAAGGGTTCGTCAAAGGACGCGGCCGACTGCACATGAGTTAACTAAACAGACTTTAGCGTGTGAAGAAAAGTTTCTTTTTTCCATGTGGTGCTTTTAAGTATAACTGTAAGTATATTACAGTAGCAATAGTATTTTACGTAGTGGCGACAAACAGGAAATTCTTGTGAAGTTTTAATTTATTAGCAGTGTGTGAATTGCATACTTTCTCCATGTTTACGCAGTGTGGGCCAGCTCTAGGAAAAATTGGAACGTCTGAGTGGAGACGGGAAGCAGAAACACATCCTCTTGTAGTGTGACGAGTCTTATAACGCAAGAAGGGCCTATTTGTCACTGTACAATAGAAAGAGTACTGAAGAGTAGCCTTAGTTCTTTAAGTCATTATTCTCTCTTATTTTAATAAAAATTAATAATTTGAGCTTCCCTTGCTTTGAAAGTCACACCTCGACATTGGACCTACGTGTGACTGTGCAATAGAAAGAGTACTGAAGAGTAGCCTTAGTTCTTTGAGTCATTATTCTCTCTTATTTTAATGAAATTTATTATTTGGAGCATCCCTCGCTTTGAAAGTCACGCCTCGACACTGGACCTACGAGTGACTGTACAATAGAAAGAGTACTAAAGAGTAGCCTTAGTTCTTTGAGTCATTATTCTCTCTTATTTTAATGAAATTTATTATTTGGAGCATCCCTCGCTTTGAAAGTCACGCCTCGACACTGGACCTACGAGTGACTGTACAATAGAAAGAGTACTAAAGAGTAGCCTTAGTTCTTTGAGTCATTATTCTCTCTTATTTTAATGACAATTATTATTTGGAGCTTCCCTGGCTTTGAAAGTCAAACCTCGACACTGGACCTACGAGTGACCGTACAATAGAAAGAGTACTAAAGAGTAGCCTTAGTTCTTTGAGTCATTATTCTCTCTTATTTTAATGACAATTATTATTTGGAGCTTCCCTAGCTTTGAAAGTCACGCCTCAACACTGGACCTACGTGTGACTGTACAATAGAAAGAGTACTAAAGAGTATCCTTAGTTCTTTGAGTCATTATTCACTCTTATTTTAATAAAAAATATTTTTAGCTTCCCTCGCTTTGAAAGTGACACCTCGACACTGGACTTACGTGTGACTGTACAATAGATAGAGTACTAAAGAGTAGCCTTAGTTCTTTAAGTCATTATTCTCTCTTCTTTTAATGACAATTATTATTTGGAGCTTCCCTCGCTTTGAAAGTGACGCCTCGACACTGGACCTACGTGTGACTGTACACTAGAAGGAGCACTAAAGAGTAGCCTTAGTTCTTTGAGTCATTATTCTTTTATTTTAATGAAAATTATTATTTGGAGCTTCCCTCGCTTTGAAAGTCACGTCTCGTCACTGGACCTACGTGTGACTGTACAATAGATAGAGTACTAAAGAGTAGCCTTAGTTCTTTAAGTCATTATTCTCTCTTCTTTTAATGACAATTATTATTTGGAGCTTCCCTCGCTTTGAAAGTGACGCCTCGACACTGGACCTACGTGTGACTGTACAATAGAAAGAGTACTGAAGAGTAGCTTTAGTTCTTTGAACCATTATTCTCTCTTATGTTAATAAAAATTATTTGTAGCTTCCCTTGCTTTGAAAGTGACGCCTCGTCACTGGATCTAAGTTGACTGTACAATAGAAAGAGTACTGAAGAGTAGCCTTAGTTCTTTGAGTTATTATTCTCTCTTCTTTTAATGACAATTATTATTTGTAGCTTCCCTTGCTTTGAATGTCACGCCTCGTCACTGGATCTAAGTTGACTGTACAATAGAAAGAGTACTAAAGAGTAGCGACATCGAAAGAGAGGGTCATAGGAATCGATATCGGAAGAGTTAGTCACTGGAATCGGTATCGAAAGAGACGATCTCACGTATCGATATCGAAAGAGACGATCTCAGTTATGGATATCGAAAGAGATTGTCAGAAGTATCGCTATCGTAAGAGACCCTCTCTGGTCTGGATTTTGACAGACGGTCACATGTATCGATATCACAAATATTGTCATAGATGTCGATATCGAATGATATAGTCACAGGTATCGATATCTAAAAAGCGGAACCAACTCCTGGCACGTGGTGTATTTCACATATTCTGTCTTTGATTGGCTAAAGTTTCATCTCAATAGATTCTTAGTGAACGAAAGCGGGGTAGTAACGAGCTCTATTCCAGCTAATAAACGAGTGGAAGGACACGTTGAATAATTTGTTGTTCTTAGTTGCAACGTTAGTGTAATATTAAAGTGCATATTTCTATAAACAGCACAAACTATCTTCTATCGTGCACTCTGATTAATATACACAAAATGCGCTTACGTATGCCAAATACAATACTAATTAATAACTGTTTGACTGTTGCGTTTGTAATAATCTGAAGTTGTTTATATATTTTGCATTAGATGTAAAGTCTTTAAAACTGATATGCGAAATATATTTTTCATCTACGGAAAGTTACAAGGCTAAACAGCCAATGTTGTTCCACACGGTACCATGTTTTTGTTTACATCGCCGCATAAACTAAGGATGGCACCGGAGAAGTGGTTCAAATTGATCAATACGTCTGTCGTTCTTTACATGTTCTTTCGGCCGTACCCTCAGAGGCTGCAACCTTTATGTATTTGCTGATGACACCGCAATAACCTCGGCGTCATCAAATCATCTCACTGCAGTACAACGTGTCCAGTGCTATGCGGACATGCTCACCGTCTGGTTTACAACTTGGCGCCTCAAGATTAATGCCAACAAGTCTCAGGCAGTCACATTTACTCGTTGTCACTTAAGGGATGTACCTGAACTGCGCTTAGCTGTATCAGAAGTACCATGGAACACAGAAGTACAATATCTTGGAGTGCTACTTGATATGCGCCTTACTTGGACATCACTAGCTTCCAGAGTATCCAAACGTATGGCGAGTTTCTATCCCCTTTGGCTCTGAGGAATAAGCTCCTTCTATACAAACAAGTAATAAGACCCACCTTCACCTACGTCTGTCAGGTTTGGGGCGTAGCTTTACAAACTTCAGATACTTCAGAACCAGTATCTTCGGGTATCAAAAGCTGCCGAATGGTAGATTCCTAATGACAACATCCATTCAGACCCATCATTCCCAAATTAAGTGACTATATCTTCAACCTCTCTCATAAATTCTATTCCAGTCTTTCCTACAGCTTTAATCAACTTATCCGAAGCCTCGGGGAATATGATATTGACTCCGGGGAAACCTACAAGCGTCCCAGTCTCACCTTAGGCCCATCATAACCTCAATAGTCTCCTATAATTAACCTAACATCCTCTCTATCATCTTAAAACTTGTGATACTTCATCAAAATAAACCATCTATCCACCGTCTATTATTATAAATCCATCATAATGTCAGTAAGGGACGGAGTCCGGGAATGATAAAACGTCGAATGCTCCTTATCCTCGGAGAAGTATGACTCTTCAACGACACTTCTATGCTACAGATGTTCTTTCGACGTTCAGTTGTTACTAGCGAGTTCATGCAAAGACATTATGGCATCCAGTTCTTAAACATCTGACAAACGCTAGAAATGTTATGAAAGTATAATTCGTCATAATTCTTATACTAAACGGATTTCTTGGAATAACACAAGGCATTTACATTTTACATTATTTGAAGACTGATATCCCCAAATATTTTACTTCCTATTCAACCAACGGTGCAAAGCTTTTAGTGGAAAAAATGTTAAAATTGTATTGTGTGAACACTCCACTGAAGAAACTGCGTAAACAAACGACTGTCCTTGAAGTGACGTCATCGCTGTGCTAGTTGTCTTTCGTGATATGGCAATTACTGAAGGAAAATATTTTGCTAGTTTGCTAACCTTCAAAGAAAACCATATAAAGAATTCTTTGTTATATAAACAGCAATGTCCAGAAAAAAATTCTTATGGGACCTAACGCATGTTACTCGTATTTTATACTGAAAAGATGCCCACAAATTACTTGAAATATTTTTCTTCACTATTAGATATACAGTGTAATTCAAGGTTTCAAGTGTATTGTTTAGGGCGTGGGAAAAATTAAACGTAAAAATAACACTCAAAGTCCCTAACAAACTTTCATTTTGGATCTAAACTGAATAGTTCTATCAGCCATTCTTATAGCTCCGTGTTTGTAAAATTAAAAACAAGCATTATTGCCTAAGTTTGTCCTCATTTAAGTTTAAAATAGAATTTACAGTTGTTTATAAACTGCATTTAAGATAAACTAACACTATAAATAAGATTAAGCAAACCATTTGATGCATGGTGCATTTTAATTAACAGTATATCTTAAATGAAGATATCTTACTGAAATAATGTAAGCAGGCTTTGATTTACGTTAATGCCCGATTGCACCAACAGATGTTAAGACTTAACACGGGTTTAAAAGTAGTTATAACAAAAATTGCATTTCACCAACAAGGGTTGGCTTAACACTCGTGTTAAATCTCTTGTTAAACTAACAAGCCAAATTTCTGTTGTTAAATAGTCAAGATGGCGGGCGTGAACACAGCTATTGATGTCGATTTGCTATATTCAAGACCGTGTAAATGGCATTCGTAATAGAGTATGGCCTATGAGGAGAAATGATTTTGAGGAACTACCAGAAGAAAATTTTCTACAGAGATATAGACTGTCGAATCAAGTTGTTAGAAGGTTACTGCGGAAGTAGAAGAGAGGTTAGAACATGCATCGAAAGGAATATGCCGATCTCACCTTTGCTTCAAGTATTAATAACTTTGCGAATTTTATAATTCACTGAATTGTGTGGATAATATATTGTCCACCTCCCGTCTTGAAACGTTCAAGTCACTCGTCACTTGTCCTTCTTCGCACCTCGTTTTAAATTTACGTAATACTGAGTTAGAACACGCATAGAAGGGAATATGCCGATCATGCTTTTGCTTCAAGTATTAATAACTTTGCGATTTTATAATTCACTGAATTATGTGGATAATACACTGTCCACCTCCCAGCTTGAAAGGTTCAAGTCACCCGTCACTTGTCCTTCTTCGCACCTCGTTTTAAATTTACGTAATACTGAGTTAGAACATACATCGAAGGGAATATGACTATCTCGCCTTTGCTTCAAGTATTAATAACTTTGCGATTTTATAATTCACTGAATTGTGTGGATAATACACTGTCCACCTCCCGTCTTGAAAGCTGCAAGTCACTCGTCACTTGTCCTTCTTCGCACCTCGTTTTAAATTTACGTAATACTGAGGAAGTTTCGTGCTTGTAGTAGTGACACATACATTTGAATTAAATTCGTTTCCAATTTTTTTCCCACGTGACATCTTTCTCTTTTACATTCACCACATCTGTGTACAGATGATCTGTGGTGCAGAGGAAAAAGAAAACAAAAGCGCATCGCAGTACTATCAGTACATAATACGACTGATCTATAGCCTTATATAACTGTAATATTCACAGGTTTCTTGGCGTTAACATGTATTTGTTAACATTTTCAGAAAATTCCATTGTATGTTCAGATCTCCAAATACAGTCCCCACCCGGAGATCCGAACGGAGGACTATTACTCCGGATTGTTTTGTAGAAGGAGACATAAACATAGTTTACTAAGCAGGTTTCAACTGTTTCTTATGGACACCTCTTTTTTATAAGTAGGCAGTTGAATCGTTCCTTCTTAACCCTCATATTGTGGAGGGAACATACCTGTTGTTGGTCTACGGATCCGCCGGATCAGGCTTGGCAAATCATTATGATATCACCAGTCTTTCCTTCATTTACCAGATGAAGGACGTTCCTACTGCCATGACAGGTCAGCAGTAAATTTATAAATGGCATTTCCTCCATTTTGATGGAACAGTTATACCGCTGTAGCTCGGTCCCCAGAGACTCATCTGTTAAAGCAGGGTGCACCACGGGCAGGAAGAGGATGGGATTTGGATAGGAGAGGCTATAATAGGCGCATCACTATCCCTTACACCCCAGATCTTACATTCCAGATCTACCTCGAAAATCTTCAGTAGCAATGTTCAGATTAATCACAGGCCAGGATTTTTTAATGGACATTTATTCAAGGTTGGATTAACAACTTCTCCACAGTGCTGTTTATGTGGTAAAGACGATTTAATGAACATCGATCATCTAACTGTATGTGAAACTCTCCAAAATCAAGAAGATCTAGTCTCCAAATATTGGGAAGCAAGAAGAAAAATAATTTTATTATCAAATTCTGAGCATTAAATACACATATTTTCAGAAAATAACTTGGTGAAATGCAAGACATTTAACAGCTTTGTTAGCGCTGTTACAATTGTTACGTTACATTTGTTAACGTCGATTTTAACATCTGTTTGTGAAATCGGGCATTAGACAAATTAAGCTAGCTCAAATAAAATGTGCATTGCTGTAAGATCACCTTATTTAAGTACGAAATTTGTTGTACCTTACTTCTCATTTCTTTCCCCCTTTTACAATCCCTCTTACCCTCTCTACACACATACAGAACTTTTTCTGAATCATTCTGAAGGATTCAGGGTTCTTCTGTAGATGGAGTTAACGCCGCAGAGTTTTAGATCGAGTGCAGTTGTTCCGCTGTCTTAGGGAAGTCATAGAGGCATATTCAGATTCAATTATGTTCATAACAACTGCAACAACATTTTTTCAGCTAATAAATTCATACCTTTATAGTCCCGGCGACCTTTACATGTCGACTTGAGAAGTTGCGACACCAAACAACAAAAGCAGAAGGAAATGAACAGGACTTTGGCAAATGCACGAGTGTAAGCAAAAAGTTTAAAGGCCAGTAAGTATGTTGTTGCATAAGAATTAATTCAGTAGAAGAGATACTAGTCAAGGTTAAAGATGCCAGGAAAACAAGCAATAAAATGCACGCAGTTATCAGCTACTGTTGTAAAAATATCATCAAGCCATCTTTATTTGCCTTACTGTTCGCTCTTTAAATTTGCTGACTAGTACAAAAATATTAATAGACGTTCACACAATAATCAATTCAACAAAAACACGTGAATACTGGTATGACGTGTTGCACTCACTTGATTTTCTCTACTCTTGTACAAATTATTCTTCCGAAAGCTAGTTCTCCTATCTATTTTATTTTAATGTATATAAAACTAAAGGGAAGTTGGTACACCCTATCTTTGTAATGTAAAATATGCTATGTTTATGTTCCCTTTTCTATAAAACTATCAAAGCTTTAGTGCTGAAAATTGGTATACAAAAAGCCGGATAATTTCATTACATTATTAATTTTTTTAGCATAGAGTATTGTGACTTTGTGGATTCATAGAATTAAAAGTCCAGTTTGCAGAAACTCAAAATGCTCTTTATTTCCGTAGAAATACACTTTGGTCAACCCTTATAGTAGCAGAACTACGTAACACACACGTAGACAGTCCATCTACCGCAGGTCCACACCGCTAATCACTCCTTGCCGAAAACTGAACTGTCTAGTCCAGTCCAGCAGCAGACCAGCAGAAGAGACGAGTCGTCCAGGTTTACCTGGCGGAGTGTTTGCTGCCCAGCACCTAGCCGCTTAGTGCGGCTTTATCTGGGCAGTATAATAGAGTCGTCTTATGTCTCAGGCGGTTGTCTTAGGCAGCGGTATGTCTAGCCTTATGCGCGCTGTTGTCCCGTGGGGGTTATGCGCCCAGTGGTGGCTGCGCTCTTCCGCCTGCCTGGGAGGCATCTGAGCACAGTCCGCTTAACAGGCTAGAGGGAAAGGAACAATGTTTAGGTATGGGACTTACCAAGCCCATTTCTGGGCTTGGGGGTATGGAGTCAGAGGAAAGTGGCCCTGCTCAGTTCTGGTTACCCAATGCACCTTTGGGCAACCGGTAGCTCGGTCACCGGCGAGGAACCCTGTGGTCGTAACGGCCAAGGGTGTTCACCAGGTTATTAGGATGGGAGTCTAGCTTATCCTAGATCTCTCCCGCACCACGTCCACAATGTACGGGACTCCGGGGTAGGTGCGAAGGATTTGGGACGGGAATCTACGTCCGGTATCGTAGATAATTCGCAGTGCCCTATTCTGGACGTACTGTAGTCTGCGGATAGTGGTAGTCCAGTCCAACACTTTTACTCACGATTTAGCTGTATCACGAAGGCTAGCGAAACTTCCCGAAGCTTCACGGACCCTTGCGATGGTGAAGGAATTCTCTGCTTCTTCCTCTCTCCTCCTCGTCTCTCCTCAGCACGTCATTAGCGCGGCGCATGGGCGTAGGCGAGGCTTCAACGCTATCTGTCTCTTTCACTCTCCGCATCATAAGCACCTCGCGACAGTATAGTCATATTTTTTGCACAAAAAAAATTAATTAAAATTAAAATATTTTTCAAATTTTTAAGTGGTCCATCCTTGAATTTTTAAAGTATTTGAGCCACAGCACTATAAAAATTGGACAACATTATTCAACCACTATACCAGGTGAGTTAGCTGCCCCTTATTCTCGAGTTTTATGCAATCCGCATTGTATATTCCAACATGAAAACATCGACTCCATTACTAGGTTCTACCCGCGTATTTAACATGGATGTTAAACACTCAGTGAAATTAGTACTAACATAGATGTTATCACATCGCCTGTAGTATATTCGTAATTAGACAGTTGACGTTCGCACGTCTGTAAATGTTCACTGGAACCAGCGTATACTATATGTTATACGGACATATGTTATCTCAGACATTACTAGATAACTCAGAACTAGCGCAAAAGTACAATCTCATTTGTCTGCTGTGACCGTGGTTCGAATCCTCTGTATATATACGAGGGTGGGTCAAAAAGCAATGCCTCTTATTTCTAACCCTTAAATAAGTAAGTTATGTGAAAACTTTGAATTTGGCGCAATTCCTCAAACCTTCTTCTCCAATCCCCTGCAGTAGTAACTTCCTAAGTCAACAGGTGGCAGCACTGCATCCTCTTGCAAAATGGCTGACATCGACATTCGTATTAGACAGCGTTCTGTGATTGAATTTTTGACTGCGGAAGGTGAAACGCCAATTCGCATTCACGAAAGGCTAAAAAATGTGTATGGTGATGCAACGGTGGATGTCAGCACTGTTCGACGATGGGTTCGTCGCTGTAACGAAGCTGAAGGGCAAACACAATTGGCAGATGAAAAGCGAAGCGGCAGGCCGGTGACTGCAGTGACTCTATGCAACATTCAGCGAGTCGATGACATCATTCGTGGTGATCGCCGGGTAACAACAGGTGAATTGTGTCGCATCACCTCCCTCAGTAAAGGCAGTGTGATGACGATTATTCAACAACTGGGTTACTCAAAAGTTTGTTCACGTTGGGTACCAAGAATGTTAACCGCCCAAAACAAAGAAACAAGGAAAACAATAGCCTCCGAACACTTGCAGCGCTTCAATTTGCAGGGAGAGGAGTTTCTGGAAAAAATTGTTACTGGAGACCAAAAGTGGGTTCAGTTTATTGAACCTGAATCAAAGAGGCAGTCAATGGAATGGCATCCCACAACGTCACCGAAGAAAAAAAAAATTCAAAACTCAGCGGTCGGCAGGGAAAGTTATGGCGACAGTGTTTTGGGATGCAGAGGGTGTGCTTATGATTGACGTTTTGGAGCAGAGATGCACAATAAATCCTGTTCAATACGTCAGAACTCTCAAAAAGCTGAAAGCACATCTTCGCCGAGTTCGCCCAACAAAAACTATGGCGGATGTTCTTCTTTTGCATGACAATACAAGACCACACACCAGCCGTTACACCACTGCAGAAATTGAGAAATTGGGATGACAAGTCTTACAGCCCTGACCTGGCACCATCAGGCTTCCATCTGTTCGGGCCACTAGAGGAAGCTCATCGTGGGATTCATTTTGAAGATGAGGAGGCTGTGAAAACGTCCGTACGTCAATGACTTAGGACGCAAGACCGTGTGTTTTACATACGTACAAATAGTAAGTTTGTTACTAAATTATAACCTATCGGATATTTATGGCGTAATATGGTTGCTAAGGTGATGATGTTTCATTTGTTTGAAACTTAAGAGAGGAAAATCAATATTATGTTACGTTATTGAAAACATGGACGTTTCTGGAATACATGCCCTAGTTAAAAGGTGGACCAAAACTGTGGAAAAGGACGGAAATTATATTGAACAGTGACAAATTAATCGCCAATGTTGTAGTTTTCAAGTTATGTAATTTGGATTTAATTTTCTTGGCAACCAAAGGAGAAAAATATAGGAGTTATTACTTCTTGACCCACCCTCGTATATAGGAAGGTGAATGAATTGGGTGAAGTGATGCTCAAACGAGTCCAGGGTCCATGGAGCTTACAGTTATCCAACATTATTCTTTCAGGATAAGGAAAAACTCCGTAAAAAACCTTATCCAGGTAAATTATTCTGAACGAGATTCGAACTCGGGACCTCTTGAACGTGAGGCAGACACGCTAACGTCTAGGCTATCGAGGTGGACGTCCTCTCTATAGGTATACTAATTATTTTTTACCGTGTAATACTCACAATTTGCAATTATCATTCTGAAACTGTTATTATTTTTATTTTTAACTGTTTTATTTATGTTTTATGGCATTGTTTGATATCTCTTGATTGGTGAAATAAAAGTCGTTGTTTAAACACACCTATAGGTAGATGCAATTGAAATAAGGATCGTTTATACACATTTGATCGCAGAAAATATGGAAATTACGGTATCAGAGTTTAGCATGGGAGTTAAACACTATTTTGCAGACAAAATGAATGTGTTATTAAAAATGCCGTTTGAAATTGGCAGGTCTTCCGTCGCTGGAAGAAACACGAAAACACGACTCCTTTAACGAAGCAAGTGCTCTAACTGATGGCTTCTTGGGTAATCCACGACCTTAGGGACTTTATAATTAAATTATTGTGAATTCGGTTTCCAAGTTTTGACGAACATAAAAAAAGAGTACAATGCTGAGACTCGAAGCCGTGTCATTGGGCGTTAGGACACAGGAGACGTCATTGCCCCATTGAGCTATTTCGAGCCTAGTAGTTGAGTTCAGGTCAATACTTGACAGTGAGCTGGCCAGGTAGATATTACACACTCGGCTTAAAGTCTGCGAGCAGTGAGGGTCGAGACGTTTCGAGCAGCGCGACTTGGTGTAACAGAGGCATAAAGAAATTTAGCACTAACTTGTTTGCTCTGTGTATTTTAAATACTGAAAATTAGGATTGAATTAGTGACTAATAAAGTGAGTTTAAGAAACTTAACCGAATGCACGAGTGACTAAAGTTTAATGGTGCAGTCACATCAGGTACGACTTGATACATGATGCTAATTCCTAATAAGAAAAGAGAAACTTCTGGCACGTCTATCAGGAACAAAATAAGTTAATAGCGTATTCTAGAAGCATCTACGTCATCTGTACTGAGATGAGTCAGGCCTATTCACGCATTCCGAGCAGTTTGGGACTAGTTCGTGAACCCATGTTTGTTTGGGCGTTTAGAAAAAAGGCAGTAAAAGAGTTATAACATACTTCTCCTTCGAACATTTTGCTAAGGTGAGACATCTGTGAGCTTTGGAGAGAATTAAAGCATACGACCTCTGTGATTCAACTTTTTATCATTTCTTATTCACAAGAACATTATAACCTTTCGAAATTCTGAGCTATAGTAAAATTCAATATTAATTTTCTGGTCTTTATATTCATTGTTGCATTCCTAATATTCAATTAGAAATTCTTGTATTTATTTTGAAAATTATTTATTTTTATGTTATTTCATCAATCTGGAATCGTACGTACTCATTTGCATTTTTATTGGCCCTCTATCTTGTACTATACACTCGAAGAATAACCAAGCCGTGTGTAGGCTAAGGTTTGAATGAGTAGATCCAGACTGAAACATGATTATTTCCATGAAAATACCTGAATAACATAGTGGTCTAACTATGAAGTCTGAGACTTAAGTACTTACAGCATAGTAAGTCGTCACAAAAGGCGCGTGTCTCATAGCATATGAGAGCCCCTAGTGGTCTACCAGGAAACATACGAGTCAGTTGGAGAATTTAATGTCATGTCGGCATGTTGGCCATAGCAGCTCAGTGTGTTAGAGCAACCGCACGGAGAGTGGGAGATCTGTGGTTCAAATCCCGGCTATGGCATTGAATTTTTCAGTCTGAGTCTACTCATGCATACCTTAGCTTACACTCGGCTAGTGTGGGAGAAATGATTATTTCCAAAAAAGTATATAGTTTTTTATTATTATTATTGTTGTTGTGAGGCCTGGGACTGATAAGCCGACCCTCGTATTTCAAAATGCTAAATAAAGATTGCTAAACATAGGCTTAAAGTGAAGGATATCCATTTAACATTTTGCATCTGTCTATTAAAAAGTATGTGCCTAAAACCCAATGTTATGGGTACCATAAATTATCCATGTTTACATTTTAAATTACACAAAAGCACGAGGGCTGTTCAATTAAGAGTGATCACAACTTATTTTGTGACAACGTACCTTTACTCATCCTCATAATTTTGATGGCCCTCCTCAAAATAGTCTCCCCTGTATGGGATGCATTTGTCCCAGCGTTTCTGCCAGTCTTCAAAGACATGCTGGAAACCAATTTTTGAGAGATCCTTCAAAATCGCCTCCGGAGCCTTCACCACTGCTTCTGATGATGGATAATGCTTCCCACGAAGGCGTTTCTTCAAGTTAGGTAATAGAAAACAGTCACATGTGGCTAAATTCGGACTATAGGGAGGGTGAGGGATGTACTTCACGTTGAATTTTGCAAGATATTCAGCAACAACATTGGCAATATGCATTATCGTGGTGCAGCATCCGGCCTGCTTCACGGAAATGTGGCCTTTAGCGCCTGATATGGACTTGCAATGTTTTCAGGACATTCCCTGTAGTATTGTCCAGTTACTGATGTGTGTGCAGGTACAACATGCTGATAAACCATTCCATGAATATCAAAGAATGAGATGACCATAACTTTCCCAGCAGAAGCAACCACTTTTGCTTTCTGATGAAGATTTCCACACTGAGCTTTGCTGTTTGCTCTCAGGATCCAAATGATGTAGCCAGTTTTCATCAGCAGTGATAACGTTTGAAAGAAACTCCGGATCTTCTTCTAACATAAACTTTAACTCCATGCAGACCTACACGCGAATGTCCTTTTGTTCGGGAATCAAGAGCCTTGGAACCCATCGCGCACAAACACGTCTCATGTGTAATGTTTCTGTCACCAACGTGTGGGTGGCACCCAATGAAATGTTCAGTATTTCAGAAAGTGATCGTAAGGTAATTCGTCGATCCTCTCTCACAATGGCAGTAGCAGTGTTGATGGTTTCCTCCGTAGGAGCAGTAACTGGAGCACCGGGTCTACCTTCCTTTGAAATGGATTGTCTCCCCTCTTTAACCATTTTAATCCACCTTAGAGCTGTGCTGTAGGGAAGAACAGACTCTCCATAGGCCTCCTGGAACATTGTATAGGCTTCGACTGAAGATTCGTTGAGACGAAAGCAGAATTTCAAAGCGGCATATTGTTCCTCGCGTATTACCTCCAGTGCAGCGTTAGGTGATACTGAACAAGTCTGAACTAGCCTGGTTGTTACAGGCGGGAAGCAGGAGCACCAACAATAAAACTAATACGGCGTGTTTGTTTCACATTAAGCTAACAGAATATTATAAGTTTGAATTTTTGTGCGAAAAACTATGAGCGTAAAAAAATTATGATCATTCTTTATTGAACAACCCTCCTTATTCTGAGTGAGGTGAGTTGCTTATTTATATTAAATTCAACATACAAATACGTATCAAGTTTGTGGGTGGAATGCAATAACTTACTGTCAATACGTTGAGGGGAAAGTAAAATTGAAAAGTCACCGCAAGGCTTCGAACACGGTTATTAACTTTCCTGCTATTGCAGTCATTCTTATTTTAGTTTTACAACCATTGCGTTTACTGCAGTTCTTATTTTTAACATTTGTCCCTTTCTCTCGCGATATCGCATCGAACGCTTTCACTGCCTGAGGAAAGTTGCGGTAAACATTGGATTATCCAAACTGGGAGCAGTTTGAACAATGCCAATTTGGTAACAGCTTCTCAAATTTAGGTAGATGGTTTATGTAACAGTTGTACCGTTACGCAGGAAGTCGGAACCATAAAATACAGGTTTGTAGAGCATAGAACGGCGTTACCAACATAATGTTCCAGTTTGTTATTATCGTTGCTAATCAGAAACAAATGAAGGTCAACTTCCATGACAAAACACAACTGCAGCCAATTGCTGCAATTATCTAAGAAACGATGTGCTAAGGGTTTAAAAAATCATTTGCAAAGTTGAATGTGTTGTGCATTTTGGTATTACAAACGCAAATAAAATCGGCGTGTGTTTTGGGGAGCGTTAATTCAATTTTTGTTGAAGTTTGAGGACTTGAAAGATAGATTTTTCTCCGCTATTAATTAGTCAAATCAAAGTCTGGAAACAAAATGGCCTAAAGTGAAGTTACTATGATTTTGGAGGAGAAAAATACTTGAAATTAATCTTCTTAGACATCGAAAATAAGAAAATGACTATTTTAGACCATAGAAGAATATTTCAAAATATGAAAAATTAATAATATGTGTAGTGGGATGAAATTTGAAAGCAGTAATTGTCATGTATACATAAAAGTTTGTTTTCTTCAAGTAAAAGTTTGAAATAATAAAAGATATGTGACAGTTGTTATTAAAAGTGTCTGTGACCAAAATAAGTAAATTGTAAACTTTTACGAACGATATATGAACACTAAGTTTGCAGTGAAGTGTTATAAAATGAAAACAAGATTTGAAAGTAATAAAGAAAACAAAACCAAAGATTTGCATAAGAAAGAAGCCATGGGTTCCAAAGAAATAATACACAAACGCAAGAAAATTTAGAAAATATACAATAAATGAAGACGAGGAAAAAACATAGATTCCACAATACTCGTATATGGGAATGGAGATGTTCTATGTGTAGATAAAAATAATTTCATTATTTCCCTGACAACTTTGTCGCTGAAATTATTACGTGGCCTGCAGAACGAGTATTTGTCAGCAACGATATTGTCGCCGATCGCATTGTTGGATTGCAGCAGCTGCAAAGCCAGAGCTAAACACCTGAGTAGGAAAGAAAGAGACAGATAGCGGCGCGCAAGAGCTGGACGCTTGCCGAGAGGGAGAAAGATACAGAGAGAGGCCCTGGAATGTTAGTCTTTCTCTTGCCGCCGCGATTTTTCTCGGGAGGTCTCCGGCATTCTAGAACAGTGACTGGGAGGTATAAATAGTACCACGGAGGGATGAGATAGTTTCTACACTCAGACCAGTGAGAGGCGGAGTCCCCGAAGGCTCTGCACTATCCCCCACCATATTCAACATGACAGATTTCCCAACATAACCACGAGCCGAAATGGCACAATACGCTGACGACGCGCTTCTGTTCTGCAAAGACAAACACATCCTCAGAGCCTTCAACCCCTTACAAAGACCTCTCCGTCTCACACAACAGTGGTGCAGGCGTTGGCGGATGTCCGTTAATCCGGACAAAAGCCACGCCATACTTTTTACAAAGCGCCACACCCCCGCAGACTGCCCCAACTTCAGCTACCGAGGTCGAAGGATAGAGTGGACTAACTCTGTCCAGTACCTAGGTGTTAACTTGGACAGGGGTCTAACTTTTCGCCAGCACATCAGGGACCGAACGGCGAAGGTACAGGGAGCAATTGCTTCACTGTATGCAATGCTGGGGTCAACCTCGATGCGCTGGTAATCCCGGTTATGCTTTACGCCTGCGAGATCTGGGGCATGGCCGCAGATAGCGTGCTAGCATGGCTCCAACGTGCACAGAATAGAGGACTTAGGTCTATATATTCTGTGGGACCTTATTTTCCTACCAGGTTGCTTCACGAGGCCTCGAGTCTTCCATACGTGGAGGATGAAATCAGGCGCCGGGCATCAAAATTGTACGCAAGTTTACCCAAACACAGAAGCGCCCTTGTCAGATCCCTGGGAGATTATGACCCCACTAGACGTCGTTCTAGACAGCACCGGTTACCCCGCATGGCTTGCGGGCACCCTAGATAACCCAGGAGCTAATCCGAACAGCAGCTAAAGCTGAGCTCCACATAATATTTCTAAGCTGCTTGGCTAAAAATTCTCAACCTAAAACAAATTTAAAAAATAGGACACCAGGGTGCTTAAGTTTTTGCATTATTCCTACAACTTGAAGTACATAAAATGTATGTTACCTCGAAAGAATTTCTTCTTAAAAATCCACAACCCAACCTACAATACCCCCCAAAGGAACCCTACCTGCGGTAAAACCCTTAAAGGGTGGGCACGCAGCAAAAACGTTTCGGTTTCATAGAGCTAGCCAGCACTATGGACGGACGGACGGTTTAAGTGGTTTACCGGGAAAATACGAGTAAGTTGGAGAATTTAATGTCATATCGGCACGTTGGCCATAGTAGCTCAATGGTAGTGCAGCTGGACGGAAACCAGAAGATCCGTGGTTCAAATCCCGGCTATGGCATTGAATTTTTCAGTCTGACTCAACGTTTCCAAAAATTCATAAGCTTCATTTTTTTAAGAAATATGTTTAAACATATTGATATCGTCTAAATAACAACGTGACCTATGAAAGCTAGCGAATTAACCAAATTTTTTTAATTGCAAAACTTTCAATGTTACAATATTGTGACTTTGTGGGTTCGTAACATAAAAAGTCCAATTGCACCACTCAAAAATGTTCTTTATTTCCACCGAATTACAATCGGAACACTTGCCGATTACACAGAATTACGTAATGCACACAATTACAATTCACCAGTTCGTCTATCCACGTACACTGGGCGCTCCTCACGCTGCTCGCCACGAACTGAACTCAACACAACTGACGGTCACCTCTGCTGTATTGATCGGTGGCTAAATGCTTCTAGAGAATTCTTTTTTTATGGAGGGGCAAACATTCTCGATGTTTCGCGTTCTTTCAGGCGGCAGGAGTAGGGGGGAAACGAAGATTCAGCCACCCCTGTGGTTTCCCCTCCCTTCACTCCATCACGTCTCCGCGGGCGGTACCGATGCCACACGCCCCCCTCCACCGGCCTTCCCCTGCATTTTTTGTATTGATCGATACACACCGTAGAGTTTGCCGATTGGGTAACATTATGTTTTTAAAAAATGTACATTATACAACGTTTTTCCCATATTCTTTCACACATTTCATACCGAAATGCCCGTTCGTATTTTATCTTAGTCGCATATGAAAGCACACACATTTGGCAACGGCGTACTTGATTCTTCCATAAGAATATCAAGGTACAGAAGGGCCTCTTTACCTTCATGACGTGATAATCGCTATAAGCAGCTCCAAACACTAACAGTTATTGTGGCCTGCTTGCTTCACTTCGTCACACCGCGTGAACTTGTGCCATTAGTGTAAAGTGATCGATTTTGCAGTATCGAACTTGTTCCTTGTTGATGTCTCTGTTACCGGTTTGTTTGTATATGTCATTTGGACGCTTGAGTCAGTGTTACGATACGTACTGCCATGCGAAAACATAAAGCGTAAAGAAGTGAAATTATAATGCAGCATGGCGTCAAGTAAAGGTTAGCGGTGAGTCGGGACCTTGGTCCATTGCAGAGGAAACCGCCCATCAAGGAATACTTGATGTGGTTCAGTGAAAGTGGCAATCACTGCAGCTGAACGGAATTCGGTCACGTTTGGCATTTCAATACGTTCGTTTCCTTGCATGCACGGAGCAGAAAAACATCTCACAATATACGGTCATCTTCACCAACCACAGCTCAACTTAATCAATAGATGTCACTAGTTTTAAAATAAGAGATATTACAACCAAGATAATTAAAGCACTTCACTTGTTCAACGGGTTTTCCTTCTAATAATATTGTATCTCTTACGGTATTGGATCCCTTGAAGACTAAGAATTTAGTTTATAGATATTGTTAAACTATATTGAGAGACAGAGTTATTTAATATATGTAACGCCTTTGTAGGACATTTTCTAAGCTAGATATGAGAACTTGATCGTCTGCAAATAACAAAGTATCTAAATATGTATTTCTAATTATAAACTGCGAATCTAATTGTATCTGCCAATCAGTAATGACATCGTCGATATAAATATTAACAGGTGACGGTGAAAGTGGACACCCTTGTCTTATTCCTTTGTTTTTGTTGCCATTAGATCTCTCTTCATTCCAGTTTCTATCATATTATTTTCTACATATAAATTTCTTATTGCTGTTATCAAATGTTGAGATTCACCTTTGTTTAATAATTAAATAATTATAATAAATGATAATAATAAAGCAATATTAAGTAAAATAAATGCACACTTTGTAATAATATTTTCTCGTACCATATCGATTTCGAAATAATGATTATAGCAACAAACTGTCCTTAACCTCGATTAAATTACCCAATTATTGAAGATTATTAATTACCATATTCCGGAATACAGCTAGTGGTGATAGCTTCCTGGTAATTTAATTGAGATAAAGGAAGGTATGTTGTCATGGTGATTATTCCGATTCCGAAGGCCGACAAGGTAACAAATGTCCTTTAGGTTCGCTTAAATTACCGGAAAGCTGTCCCCACGTGTTGTCTTAACACCATCTTTAAATGGTGTCTGACTAAATGATGGGATTCGATACTTAACTAACACTTCTGTCACATACACAACAAGATAAGAGGTAGAGAAATTAAACTGGCTGCACTGGCCAGCTATATTTGGTAAACGAAATCTAGGAAGGGCAAGTTCCAGTCACAGGGCGTACAACTCAGTTAAATAAAGAATGCTATGATAAAGTATTCCAAAATATCGAAATTCGACAATGTTACGATGCACGCGTTGAAGGGAAGATTTTATTTTGTAAGTAGGTGTGATTCTGAAACGAGGCTGCAGGCCGAGAACAACGAACAAAATACAATTATTTTAATCCTGTATCATAATACTATTTGTAAACAGTCTTGTATATTCATAGATATATTATAGAATATACTTAGGTCATTAGACCGTAGCGGCATGGTTCAGGTTTCGTCTGTGGCCCGGATTGGATTCCCGTGGCCGACCTACCTGAACCATGTTTTTTCGGGGTTTTCCCGGGTCGCTAGGCCAATGCTGGGTAGGTTAATAATTACATCCCCCGAATTTTCTGTTCTTCCATTTCATCTCCATTATTATTTGATACCATCTCACAATTGGTGGTCTCTTTCAGGGTAGAAGTGTCGGTGGGAGTCTCGGCGGTGCATGGAAGGATATGTTCTGAGGAAAACTACTTCCTCCTCCGTTAGGTCAGTTGCCGGTCTCCGCTCCTCTGCTGGGAACATTTCGGGAGCGCCAGCCAGGGACCTTTGGGGCTCGGCTGCTGGGCTCGTTGCCGTCGCGCTGCAGGGGACCGTGTCCGTTGTCCTGGCCTGTTGGTGGCCGCGCCGTGGCTAAGTGGTTAGACCGCTTGGCTCTCACCAAGGCGGCCCGGGTTCGATCCCAGGAGACCGCAAAGTGAGATTTGTATTGGACAACACGGCGCTGGGGCGGGTTTTCTCCGGGACCTCCGGTTTCCCTCGCCATCTCATTTCACCAGTGCTCCATCTTCACTCCCGTAGGGGAGGGGATCCGTCCCCTTCAGCTGCCAAGGTGCGGGCGCTGCGGACCCTTAGCACTCGTGGTACCTTTGACGTTACTAAAGGAACCTCGGGCCGAACTGCCGAGCCCCTCCCATCGGGGAGTTCTTCGGATTGGGTTGGACTCGACGGGACAGTGTGTTCCCGACACCCACAGGTAAATGGGTACTTCCGGTCAGGCTACGGCCGCCCGGAGGGGGTAGAGGCTTGCTAAAAAGTCCCGGGTACTAGCCTGCAGAGCTAGTAGAAGGTGTGTTAGATCACCATTCGGGCCCACCGAGGTTATCGGTAGTCTTCCCTGCGGGATTGACACGCGTAAGTGGCGTATCCATTTCCATCCCGTCTTGACGTTGTGCTCAGCGGGGAGGGGGGGGGCTTTTTAGACTCAAGGTATTGCCCTATGGAAAGAGCCCCGGAGTATCCATCGCTCCCGGGTAGAAGGACGCCCGGGTCCTTGGTCCTACGGGTCCAGGACTGATGGAAGTAGTTCCTCTGTATTAAAGTGTCACCGCCTGCGGTGCCGTATGTAGTAAAAGCGGGCGTTAAACACTACACATTTCATTTTTGGCCTGTCGGGGGAGGTCTCTATTTAAGTCAACTGTATGGACCCTGCCCTCTGTACTGTCGTGGCTCATTGTGTGGGCCCCGCCCTCTGTCTCCTTCCTCCCGGGGGTATAGGAGCAATGGGCCCAGCATGGTGCCCTACGTACCGAATCTCCTCTGTGATGAAATACTAATTCTAGGTCATCCAGTAATTAGTGACAAAATTTGAATTAACAAAAAAATTACATTTTTGGACTAGGCACAGTATTGAAATGTTTAGAAGTAATCTCCTCCAACATGAACTCGCCTCCACACATCAGGGCGCCGACGGATGCCATACACAGCGTCTTGTCCTAATATTCCAACAAACTGCTCTACTGCTGCTATAATTGCCTGCCTGGTTCCAAAACGAACTCCTCTAAGTGATAATTCTATTTTCCCTTGCTAGTTTAGAACAAGTCCAACAACGATGATCTTCCAGTAGTGCTCTAACAGCATTCACATGTACATCATCACTTGCTGATTGCGGTCTGACAGCTCCACGTTTTTGATGAACCTCTTCCCTTCCTCTACGAAATGTATTCGCCCACCTAGCCACGGTACATGGTAAAGTCTGTCTACCACAAGCTTCCAATAATTCTGTATGACATTGTCGTGCATTGATACATCTTTTAACCTGAATTTTAATGAAGTATATTTCTTCATATTTACTAAACATATTTAGAACCTACAATTAAACTTACTAAAAATGCCATTTTATATAAAATTACTGTCTTCAAACTCACAGTTAACAAACATTAGATGCTCTTATATTTCATTGTTATCATCTTACATGGCTTACCATTGATAGCGGCAAACGAAGGCAGTGCTGAATGATTCACGCATAGGGATTCCAGATTCTGAAATGAAAAAACCGAGACACTTTGACATTCTGTTATCGGAAAAGCGAAAGATCTGTTACATGTACAAATAGGGTAAATAATGAATTATCAAAATCGTGGGGAGCGGATCGTACAGTGTTATTGCGACTTTATCGCGCACTCATCCGTTCCAAATTAGATTATGGTAGTATTGTTTGTGGCTCAGCACGACCATCTGTGCTGAAGAGATTAGACACAGTCCATAATTGTGGCATACGTATAGCAGTTGGGGCATTTCCAACGAGCCGAGTTATAAGCCTGTATGCTGAGTCTGCAGAACCTCCTCTGCAGTACAGGCGCAACATGCAAATTATGGCTGTGGACTTAATTGCATGCCCACACATCCAACGTTTACGCCGTTCTTTAATACCTTCATGGACCTGCGTTATAGGAACACTTCTATTGAACCAAAGCCACCTGGTTTTCGTTTCCGGTGGCTCCTTAGACATCTTGATACTGAAATGTCCAAGATGTATCCTAGTGGGGAGAGGACATACCCTCCTTGGTTGTGCAGAGCGTCCCCGGTTGATCTGGGCATGACTAAATACGATAAATCTACCATGTCTATGTCTAGTATCCGCACATGCTTCTTAGAATTTTTATCGCGATATGAGGACCATTTTGTAATTTATACTGATGGTTCCAAGAACTCAAATGGTGTTGGTTGTGCCTACGTGTGTGGAACCGAACCGTATACATTTGTATTCCACACTAGCACTTCCATTTTTACTGCAGAGTTTTATGCAATATACCGGGTCATTTTACACGTACGTCGACGAAAGTTGGGGGACTGCTTAATCCTAAGTGATTCCCTCAGTGCACTTCAAAGCCTACGGCAGCTGTACAACTACCACCCTATTGTGCAGCGTATACAGGATGCCCTCCACGTTTTACACGCTTCTGGCGTTAACGTGGTGTGTGCATGGATCCCTGGTCATGTAGGTTTGCGGGGGAATGAAATGGCGGATTCGGCAGCCAAGATGGCTACCATGAAGCCCAGGGTTCGAGTACCATCTGTGACATCGGAAGATTTTAGGACCATATTGCGGAGAGCTGTGCAAACCTGCTGACAGGAAGAGTGGTCCGCTCTCCGCAATAATAAACTTAGATCTGTGAAAGAACTTCCGATTCCCTGGGTTACCTCCTGTCGGTCATCTGGTCGCGAGGAGGTGAGTTTGGCTCGGTTACGTATGGGGCACTGCTTTTTTACTCATAGTTTTCTATTCAAAAAGGAGCCTGCTCCACTGTGTCCGTTTTGCAAAGAAGCGTTATCTGTACGACACGTGCTGCTAGAGTGTTTTCACCTAGCAGACCTTAGGACGTCTCTGCAGCTGCCGGCCAGCTTTGCAAAAATGCCAGCGGACGATGACACAGTGGTGCAGAAGATTTTTAGATTCTTTTCTAGGTTAGGTTTTAGGATTTAGTGAATGAAATATTTAGTAGGTTTTCCATGATTTTTAGGTTTTTGTTTTTATAGTTTTTTAGAAATTTTATATCTGGCTTTTGCCATGACAAATTTTTTAAAAGTCGCTGATGACCGCCGTATTTGAGCGCCCTTATACCCATCATCATCATCATCATCATCATCATCATCATCATCATCATCATCATCATCATCATCATCATCATCATCATCATCATCATCATCATCATCATCATCATCATCATCATCATCATCATCATCATCATCATCATCATCATCATCATCATCATCATCATCATCATCATCATCATCATCATCATCATCATCATCATCATCATCATCATCATCATCATCATCATCATCATCATCATCATCATCATCATCATCATCATCATCATCATCATCATCATCATCATCATCATCATCATCATCATCATCATCATCATCATCATCATCATCATCATCATCATCACCATCATCACCATCATCACCATCACCATCATCATGGCCACGCCGTGGCTCAGTGGTTAGACCGCTTGGCTCTCACCAAGGCGGTCCGGGTTCGATCCCAGGCGACCGCAAAGTGAGATTTGTGGTGGACAACACGGCGTTGGGGCGGGTTTTCTCCGGGATCTCCGGTTTCCCCCACCATCTCATTCCACCGGTGCTCTATCTTCATCTCATGTATCATCAGTGTCACCGCCTGCGGTGCCGTATGTAGTAAAAGCGGGCGTTAAACACTACACATTTCATTTCATCATCATCATCACTATTGAATTATCACAGATATTAGCACAGTACTTTACTTTACTGGACTTAATTGTATTGAGCATGATCCATGATATCAGATTTCCCTCCATGGTTAACGCTAAAGACACCGTGGCAGAAACTACTCGAAGTAAACTGGAAGAAAGACTGTTTTAGATAGATTAGATGCGTAAGGTTACTGGAATCCAGTACTGTATGCTTAGTTCATTAGTTAATTAAGGTAGCCGGCGCTCTTCGCAGCTTACATGGCCGACATTCCAACGCAACACAACACCCACACCTGTCAGTATGCGGATGATCTCATGATCTTCGCAGTAAATAGGAATACACGGTACAGCTTCCAGCAAATCCAAACCCATCTCCGGGCCATTGGCGAATGGAGCGCAAAATGGCGAATGGCAACTAACCCGGAGAAGAGCTCTGCAATCCTCCTGGCGAAAACCAGAGCCAACCGGTTGCAGCAGAACTCCGTTTTATGGCGTCGTAGAATCCCATGGGTGCAAACGGCGAAGTATCTCGGAGTGACGCTGGACCGTAAGTTAACTTACGTCCCGCACGTCAAGGGCAAGGTCCAGCTGGGGCACGTCACACTCCGGAGCCTATACCCTATTTTCAGATCAACAATGCGCATCCGACTCAAACTCCAGCTGTATCGGGCGATCATTGCGCCTATGATTCTGTACGGCTGTGAGATCTGGGGTACAGTGGCTAATACCACTTTCGTCAGGCTCCGGACGCTGCAGAACAAGGCACTTCGTATCATATACGATACAGACTAGAGATTCCCTGCTCATATCCTACACGAACACTCCCAGATCCCGTACATTGTCGATATCATCCGCGAGAGGGCACGATCAATGTACGACAGAATCCAAATTTACCCCAACCCTTTAGTGAACTCACTGGGAAGGTATGGCCAGAGGGATCAAAGACGCTTGCCGTCCTTCAGACTACCGAGAGACGTCTTGGGGCCCCCTGGTTAACCCAAGAGAAACCCCAGATGTCTCTGGCACCAATTTTTACGCCTGATGGATCAAGCGCTACACAACCCGTAACCAAAACAGAGCAAAAAATTAAATCGTGTCTCCCAAAACGGGGGAACGATTAAGCGCAGCTGCCTATGAGACTTAAACAAGGGGATCTCATTCCAAATTCCCAACAAATTCAAACACCCCAGCAGAACATGAAACCAATTACTAGCTCATTTCGCAGGTTAAGCCGCAAAGCAGCTAGGTACTGCGGCATAAGACACCCGGACGGGGAAAAAGAAAAATTGCCCCGCCCGACTAGGACTACCTCTGGACCTCTGGAAGTAGATTATATCTGCAAAATTTGTAAACTATCAATCGATTTGAAAATTGAATAAAGATAAAAATCAAGATTCCACGATAAGGCCTGGTATAGATTCCAGAAACCCAACTATTAGATATGCAGGTTTTGATTTTATATTTTTCTACTTTGTGATCGTATGACGGTGTTTACATTTTGACTTGATTCGAATCCGCCCACTGTAACTGATTCGACTGCTGTATTGCCTTACAGTACAGGGAATGGTGACGTAATACCGCTTATGTGTTTGCTTTTATGCCAGTTTCCATTGTTGGCGGTCTGAATTTCTTCAGAAAAGTTGTAAATAAATGGTACATATTTTAATAGAAATCGCTACAGTCACTTTTTTTTAACAAAATGAAGAGGTGATATTTGAATAGAGATTATTGTAATACTCACCAACTTCTCACTTCTAAATTATACAGAGAAACCAGTGGATACACAAAGATATTTTTTCTTTTTAGATTCAGGTATAATACGGTCAAAACCTTGTACTACATATAGTACAGAGAGTCAAGAATGATGAAGGAAGAAGACGGGAAAGTGGTTCTAGTAGACTTGCGTAACTTCGGCGACTTCTCGTACCATGTCGTGACCTTGTTGTGATGTGCTAAACATCCGTCACGCAATGTCTCTTTACCTTTACATTTATCAGTGCTGCCATCTTTTCCAAGATTTATTCCTGCAATCTTACACCTTTTGGCTCTTCTACTGCGCATGAAGTTATAGTATTCCATCCCAGAAAACCGATGTCGGGGGGCTTCATTAACAAATACAAACATCGATGTCGATTAAATACCAATTTGGTATTCCAAGAACGTGACGTGATTTTCAAAACCACTCCCTCATCTCAAACAACTCTTTACATGGCACGATTTTCGAAAATAATTTTCTCATAAATAGCTCTAATGATACTGTTTACAATTTATAAACTGGTTTACAATGTGTAACATCTTCCAGGATTCAAAGTTCAAGATTTTATCCTCTTCCTCGGTTCCTCTCTACTCTACAGACCTAATTCCTTCATTCCTCTTTCAATATTCTCCATACATCTAAGTCTAGGCCCACCACGTCTTTCTCTTCCAGCTGGTTCCATTCTAAAACTTGTTTTCCTAAGTTAGTTGACGGAAATCAATCATTTCTAACACCAGCCATATATAAACTAAGGTTTTTGATAGAGTCAACATGAAAAATTAAATGCCATGGTTGGGATTTGAACCACTGATCTCCTGGTTTCCACCCAGGAAGCTCCTATCCTTTGAAATACCATGGCCAACGTGCCATCCTGACATTAAATTCCCCATTTGACTCTCATATGTCCCTGGTAAACCACTAGGGGCTCTCGCATCCGAGATGCACCGTTTGTGGCAACTTAATGTTGTAAGTACTTGAGTCCCAGGCTTCATCATTTAACTCTTATTATTTTAGTTAATTTATGGAACTTAATAATTATTACAATTAATAATTATTAATAAAATTAATAATTGTTTTGATAATCTTATGGCAGAAATTCTGCAGACATGCACGTATCTATATAAAATGTAAATTGAATTTTGAACTTTCATAGTTTGTAAGAAATTTCTTGTAATTTAGAGTATGTAGTGGAACTCCTCAAAACAGTCGATTTAAGTAGATAATAATTTTAAATTTAAATTCCTTTCAGTGTCCAAGTGTTGTTCAATAAAGAATGATCATAGTTTTTTCACGGTCATTATTTTTCACATTAAATTCAATCTTATTATATTCTGTTAGCTTAATGTGAAACAAACACGCCATAGTAGTTTCATTTTTGCTACTCCTGGTTCCCGCCTGTGAGAAGCAGGCAAGTTCAGACATGTTCAGTATCGCCTACCGCTGCAATGGAGTTAACACGCGAAGAACAAAACGCGGCTTTGAAATTCTGCTTTCATCTCAACAAATCTTCAGTTGAGGCCTATACAATGTTACAGGAGGTCCATGGAGAGTCTGTTCTTCCCTACAGCACAGCTCGAATGTGGTTTAAAATGTTTAAAGAGGGGAGACAATCAATTTCAAAGGAAGTTGGACCCGGTGCTCCAGTTACTACTCTTACGGAAGAAAACATCAACAGTGCTGCTGCCATTGTGAGAGAGTATCGACGAATTACCTTAAGATCACTTTCTGAAATACTGAACATTTCATTGGGTGCCACCCACACGTTGCTCACAGAGACATTACACATGAGACATGTTTGTGCGCGATGGGTTCAAAGACTGCAGTTAAAATTGATGTTAGAGGAAGATCCGGAGTTTCTTTCAAACGTAATCACTGCTGATGAAACTTGGCTACATCATTTTGATCCTAAGATCAAACGGCAAAGTTGAGTGTGGAAATCTCCTTTATCACCAATCCCCCAAAAAGCAAAAGTGGTTGCTTCTGCTGGGAAAGTTATGCTCATCTCATTCTTTGATATTCATGGAATGATTTATCAGCGTGTTGTACCTGCACACACATCAGTAACTGGACAATACTACAGGGATGTTCTGAAAATATTGCAGGCCCATATCAGGCGCAAAAGACTACATTTCCGTGAAGTAGGCTAGATGCTGCACCACTATAATGCCCGGCCGCATATTGCCAATGCTGTTGCGTGAAGTGCATCTCTCACCCTGCCTATAGTCCGAATTTAGCCCCATGTAACTTTTTTCTATTCTTTAACTTGAAGAAACGCCTGCATGGGAGGCATTATTCATCATCAGAAGCAGTGGTGAAGGCTGCGGAGGTGGTTTTGAAGGATCTCTCAAAAAAGTTTCCAGCATGTCTTTGAAGATTGGCAGAAACGCTGGGACAAGTGCATCGCATTCAGGGGAAACTATTTTGAGAAGGGCCATAAAAATTGAGGATATGTAAAGGTACGTTGTCAAAATTTTTTGAACATTCTTTATCGAACAGCCCTTGTATCTTATATCTGTAATTTGTTTTCTAAAGCTATATTTTTGTCCCATAAGACTTCATTCAGCATCGATATTGTTTTTTTTCCTGGTAGTTTACATCCTGCAATGTTAAGTCATATCGGACGATGAATGAAATGGGTGATATGATGCTCAAATGAGTCCGGGGTCCTTGGAGTGTAGAGTTACCTGACATTCGTTTATCAGGATAAGGGAAAATCCCGGAAAATACCTTATTCATGTTACTTATCCTAGCCGAGATTCGAACTCGGGACCTCTTGAACTTGAGGCAGCCACATCACCATCTACGCTACTGAGGCGGGCAATTCTGCCCTTTTGAATTCTATATTTGATATCCTGTTCTTCATTACAATTTTAATTTACCTTGACTCCTAAATACACAATCCCTTCACTTCTTTGGTTGCATCACATGCGGTCTTCTAACACTAGGTAATTTCTTCATCTTCGAATGATAAATTTATTTTTTCTTTACATTAATTTTTAATACCCATTATTATATTCTTCAATAAGTTATCCCAAACTTATTGAAGAATTTTCTTATTTTGTCTATCTCTTAGGGTTTATCAGTTCCGCAGAAATCATCCACAATGAAGAACACGTCATAGTTGCAGAAATTTAAAATATACATTTTATTCAGGCTAATATCTAAAATATTAGACGAAATCGTTAAAATAATTTAAAAAAGACTACGTATTCCTACATAGAGATGAATTTGGGAGGAAAATATCTTCGCTGTAAATAATTGACAGCTACTGTACTGCTTTTCATTCGAGTTTTATTCTGATTTCTCCCTTCTCTGTGCTCTTTTGCACATACAAACACTCCACAAACTAAGAAAACAAACGAATGTAAACAAATTAGTTTTGAAGTTACTTTTTCTTTAGGTTTATAGAACATAAAACTTTGTGTTTTTGGTGGAAACTCATTTTCAGAGTTTTGTTGAAAAACAATCCACTGTAGGTAAACATTAGACAAAAGAAAACCGATTGGCCGTATTCTTTTGTCGTGTACTACACTGTTTCTACACGAGGCTGGTGTATGAAGGCAGTAACTCCAAGGAATGCTATTGACAATATAATCATGAAACGTCATGACGACATTGTCTTTAATTAACAACTTTCCCTGGTGAAATAGAAGTCCTTGAACTCGACAGCGACACTTCCAACACATATTTATTGTAGATCTGAGCGCGTAGTGCTGTAGTGAACAGAGTTACTGTGGCGGCAGGTTGGCAGGCCGTAGATGTGTTGGATATGTAAGGTTAGGAAGCGCAAAGGGAAGCTTTCGGAAATTACGGAATAATTACTCAAGCAGGGGAAGTATTGTATTCTGCCCAAAAATACAATAAGCAGATTTCACGGAAATAAACGCTTTGATTTTCCCTGAATCCAAAAAATTGTAGAAAACAGTCTATGTTTATGTTTGAAAAGCATAAATGCCAACCTTGTCATCACAAAGACTCCCCCCAGACTGCTCTTTACATAATGTTGATGCGCTTTTTAACGATTAAGATTAAAATACCAAATTATGTTTAAGATATTTACATTTCAAATAAAATTTACATATTGAATATTCCGGAAATCTCTCAAGAAGTCCTCTTCAATCCGGTTGGCAGTTGTAGAACTGATAAACCGTAAGATAAAGACAAACTTCCACATAACAGAAATACCTTTTTATCTTTTGTGCAAGCAAAACGTACCCTGTACAAATTTGAACATCATTTCATTCATCGTCCGATATGACTTAACGTTGGAGGTTTTCTCTTATCCTGAAAGATGAATGTCTGGTAACTCTAAGCTCTACGTACAATGTACTCATTTGAACATCATTTCATTCATCGTCCGATATGACTTAACGTTGGAGGTTCTCCCTTATCCTGAAAGATGAATGTCTGGTAGCTCTAAGCTCTATGTACCCTGTACTCATTTGAACATCATTTCATTCATCGTCCGATATGACTTAACGTTGGAGGTTTTCCCTTATCCTGAAAGATGAATGTCTGGTAACTCTAAGCTCTATGTACCCTGTACTCATTTGAACATCATTTCATTCATCGTCCGATATGACTTAACGTTGGAGGTTTTCCCTTATCCTGAAAGATGAATGTCTGGTAGCTCTAAGCTCCATGTACCCTGTACTCATTTGAACATCATTTCATTCATCGTCCGATATGACTTAACGTTGGATGTTTTCCCTTATCCTGAGAAATGAATGTCTGGCAGCTCTAAGCTCTAGGGGTCCTGGATTCATTTGAACATCATTTCATTCATCGCACGTTATGACTTAACGTTGGATGTTTTCCCTTAGCCTGAAAAATGAATGTCTGGCAGCTCTAAGCTCTAGGGATCCTGGATTCATTTGAACATCATTTCATTCATCGCACGATATGACTTAACGTTGCAGAATTTCCCTTGTTCTGAATGTAGAATGTCAGGTAACTCTAAGCTCTATGTATCCTGTACGCATTTGAACATCATTTCATTCATCGTCGATATGACAACGTTGGAGGTTTTCTCTTATCCTGAAAGATAAATGTCTGGTAACTCTAGGCTCTACGTACAATGTACTCATTTGAACATCATTTCATTCATCGTCCGATATGACTTAACGTTGGAGGTTCTCCCTTATCCTGAAAGATGAATGTCTGGTAGCTCTAAGCTCTATGTGCCCTGTACTCATTTGAACATCATTTCATTCATCGTCCGATATGACTTAACGTTGGAGGTTCTCCCTTATCCTGAAAGATGAATGTCTGGTAGCTCTAAGCTCTATGTGCCCTGTACTCATTTGAACATCATTTCATTCATCGTCCGATATGACTTAACGTTGGAGGTTTTCCCTTATCCTGAAAGATGAATGGTAACTCTAAGCTCTATGTATCCTGTACGCATTTGAACATCATTTCATTCATCGTCGATATGACAACGTTGGAGGTTTTACCTTATCCTGAAAGATGAATGTCTGGTAACTCTAAGCTCTATGTACCCTGTACTCATTTGAAGATCATTTCATTCATCGTCTGATATGACTTAACGTTGGAGGTTTTCTCTTATCCTGAAAGATGAATGTCTGGCAACTCTAAGCTCCATGTACCCTGTACTCATTTGAAGATCATTTCATTCATCTTCCGATATGACTTAACGTTGGAGGTTTTCTCTTATCCTGAAAGATGAATGTCTGGTAACTCTATGCTCTATGTACCCTGTACTCATTTGAAGATCATTTTATTTATTGTCCGATATGACTTAACGTTGGAGGTTTTCTCTTATCCTGAAAGATGAATGTCTGGTAACTCTAAGCTCCATGTACCCTGTACTCATTTGAACATCATTTCATTCATCGTCCAATATGACTTAACGTTGGAGATTTTCCCTTATCCTGAAAGATGATGGTCTGGTAACTCCAAGCTCTATGTACCCTGTATTCATTTATCATTTCATTCATTGTCCGAAAGGATTTAACGTTCGAGGATGTAAATTAAAACAAAAATAATTGAATTTCAAAGACGTCACAGTGATCCGCTATTTAAAACATTCGACCCTCACTTAAAGTCTATTGTATTCCCTTATACCAACAAGAAAGTCAGGAATAAGATGTTTATCTTGAATTAGACATAGAAAAATGTGTTTGTAAGAATAGTTTGTACAAGAGCAGAGTCCAGTCCTTTCTTGGTTACATCTGTGCTTGTTGTTAACGAGTGTGGGTTACGATACAGCGAGTGTGAGTAATCTAGTGTAAAAAAACCGCAGAAAAACTACCGTATACGAGTTAGCAACGTGTGTCATTATTTCTGCGAAATTTAATATCGACTGTCGTGAAGCCTTTTTAGGAATAGAGTCTGGCTGTAAATTAGTAAAAATCGTTTGATTGCAGCACTAATTTTTAATGAATGTTCGCAGAAGAGATAAAGTCGATTACTAGTACCTAGGAATGTCGTTATGTCGTAACGTGCAGAAATTAGGTTTAACAATTTGAATAAAGTTCCATTGTTTAAGGAATGAGGTGGTAGAAATAGTTGTACAGTTATAAATGATTACGTGTTTAGAATTTTATTTATGTTTTGGGTCGTAATTTTGTTTCGTTTGTATAATATTTAGTGATCGAGATGTTGGGTGACTTTAAAGTAGTTCTGACACATGAAAACAATAGAATATCGATACACACTTCTTTCTTCAGCAGTATCTGACCACACTGCATGCGATTTTCTTTTGTTCGAGTAAGGGAGCAAACAGTTGAAGGATCCAGTAGCTTGCTTGGAGAAGTTACAAGTTATGATTGCGAGTTACCAGGCAATATACGGCTGCATTTCAACTATTTAATTAGCATATACACTCCGGGGGTGCTGATTAGCATTTTTATTGCCTGCAGCGAAGAAAATCCCAACATAAATACTGTGACACACGAGGGAGAGCGAGAAATTAAACGGTCAACGTAAGTTTCTATTCTGGAATAGTAATTGAATGCAGCTCTGTCCCTGGGGGCACTGACATCGCTTTTAGTCAAGAGTTTATGCAAAGAAACCGACAAGAGAATAGAACTTGGCTAAAGTTAAAACTAAAGACGAACTTTAAAGAAAACCTTTGTTCACTATTCGTATTGCGATTTTTAAATTGTTTTTGTAGTTTGTTGAACGCTTGTATTGTCGCTGTGCATTTCCGCTGGGAAGATACATAAAATGTATAAGAAAAGTTGAAAAGTTTTTTCCTCCCAAAGTCCCAGCACGACATTAAATTCTCTGTGGTTCATATCATTGAACTTTTAACTGAAATTGAACTAACTCCACATTTACATATGCTCTTACTGTTTTAAAAGCACTTAAATTCTTTAAAAATATTTCTGTATCACGTAGGAATTATATATATTGATTCCATCAATAGCATCGCTGATGGAGCGAGTTAATATACGATTCCCCTAGCGGCTGCGATGGAGCTGTTCGGGACGACCTGCCTTGAGGAGGGAGAAATGTCGCGGTAACAGGCATAAGAGTTTCGCGTAAATAGATAATAGACGGCGGACAATGTTTCGCGGTAATAAAGAGCTTGCATAAGCAGTTAACAATCACAGGGCTAGTGTACACAAAGGAACTGATAGGCGGCTAGCGTTCACAAAGAGGCGACAATTAACGATAATGCCGATAAACAAGAGTCGGATAGTTTATCACAGAGGTGAAAAACTTACCGAAACAAACAAACTGAGATAAATGGAAATTTCTGGTAATATCTCGTACAAGCTAAATGGTTACAAAATGCACGGAAAGAAATGGTTTTAACATTCTCTCATAAGCATAAGATAAAAATAAATACACAGTGTTAAATTTATACGAACTTATCGTTTATTTTCTACTGTTCTACTACTAATACTTTTCCTAAAATTTATTTTAGATATTTACTTCATGATAAGCACTTTGAAAATTATTTAATTTACATATCCTTGCAGGTACAACTGCAGAAACCGGGCTACCATATGTTGGTACAGTTATCTGTGATATCTTATGATTCCGTATTCAATAAACGAACAAAATAAACCGCTTTAGTGAAATTTCTCCCGCAGTTGTAGTTACAGCTAAAGAAGCTGCAGACAAGTGACTTCTAGGCAGTTCCATTAATGGTATTCAATGCTCGTTTGTTTGTGTAAATGGGGACCATGGATTAGATTTTACTACACGCTACTTTACTATCATTTAACTAGTTTAATTGCTACCTCAGCCCTAATTAACTGTATTTAAAGACTTAATGAAGATGTTTATACCAAGGTCGTTGTGTTAATTAATTCCAGAGAGTAATTAAACGTTTTTGTAAACTTTCATAAATTGAATGCCTACATAGCATATTGTCATATCGGCATTCGTGTAGCCTGTCCTGGATTTACGTCGCCATTGCCGTTTGGCAGTGGGTGGGGTGAGAGACACCACCTCCCTTCGGCGTCAGGAAGACAGGAGCGAGTTACCACTTCAGCGAGCGGTGCAGACCCCAAGCAATCCGGGTACTTCTGAGTTTACTAGAAGTACGTCGGGTTGAACGTTTGAACCCCTCTCATAAATAGAAGACCTTCGGATTGGGTTGGTCTCGACGGGGCAGTGGTTCCCTTCATTCATGGGTATTAGGTACATCTGACTGGCTTGACATCCCAGACGGTATATTTATACAAAAGAGAAAGTGACAATTTTGATGGCAAATAAGGGAGTTACGTGAACTTTATACTTTTGTCAGAACATTAAACCATTTGCTCTCGTAAGAAACTCTAAAATCCTGAGTAGATATTAGCCCTTCCCTACATATCTAAGTAATAAATATTCAATCACAAACTAGTGCCCCCTATCACCTATTAAATACGAGGTGCCCGCCTCGGTAGCGTAGATGGTAGCGTGTCTGCCTGATGTTCAAGATGTCTCGAGTTTGAATCTCAGTTAGGATGAGTTACCTGGATAAGGTTTTTCCGGGGGTTCCCCATATCCTGAAAGACGAATGTAGGGTAACTCTAAGCTCTATGGACCCTGGAGACATTTCAGCGTCATTCAACTTAAAACACCTATTTTTATTCAGGACTAGGACCACATAGATACTTCTGCTTTTTTGTTTTTAAATACGTGTGGACCCTTTGTGAATGCGTAACAGAGATGGCTGTTTTTGTTACTTTTTTGGACTGTTTTGATAGGTAATTAAAACGGCGAATTTTCATTGCAAGAACGTGTCCTCATTCGTTTTCTCTATGTTCGTGGTGTGACACCTATTGAAATTCATCGCCAGTTGAATGAGGCATATGGTGATGGTACCATGGATGTGTCTAATGTACGCTCCTGGGTGCGACAGTTCAATGAAGATAGAACATCGTGCGACAGCAAACCAAGACAGTTAAGTGAGGCATGTAGTGATGGTACCATGGATGTGTCTAATGTACGTTCCTGGGTGTGACAGTTCAATGAAGACAGAACATCGTGTGACAACAAACCAAGACAGTTAAGTGAGGCATGTGGTGATGGTACCATGGATGTGTCTAATGTACGTTCCTGGGTGTGACAGTTTAATGAAGACAGAACATCGTGTGACAACAAACCAAGACAGTTAAGTGAGGCATGTAGTGATGGTACCATGGATGTGTCTAATGTACGTTCCTGGGTGTGACAGTTCAATGAAGACAGAACATCGTGTGACAACAAACCAAGACAGTTAAGTGAGGCATGTGGTGATGGTACCATGGATGTGTCTAATGTACCGTCCTGGGTGCGACTGTTCAATGAAGACAGAACGTCGTGTGAAAACAAACCAAGACACTTGAGTGAGGCATGTGGTGATGGTACCATGGATGTGTCTAATGTACGTTCCTGGGTGTGACAGTTCAATGAAGGCAGAACGTCGTCTGACAACAAACGAAGACAGTTAAGTGAGGCATGTGGTGATAGTAACATGGATGTGTCTAATGTACCGTCCTGGATGCGACAGTTCAATGAAGGCAGAACGTCGTCTGACAACAAACGAAGACAGTTAAGTGAGGCATGTGGTGATAGTACCATGGATGTGTCTAATGTACCGTCCTGGATGCGACAGTTCAATGAAGGCAGAACGTCGTCTGACAACAAACGAAGACAGTTAAGTGAGGCATGTGGTGATAGTAACATGGATGTGTCTAATGTACGTTTCTGGGTGTGACAGTTCAATGAAGGCAGAACATCGTGTGACAACAAACCAAGACAGTTGAGTGAGGCATGTGGTGATGGTAACATGGATGTGTCTAATGTACGTTCCTGGGTGCAACAGTTCAGGGAAGACAGAACATCGTGTGACAACAAATCAAGAGAGTCATGGCCTCGCACCTGCCGGTCTGACGACGTGATCCAGCGAGTGGAGAACGTTGTTTTGGAGGATCGCCAATTGAGTTTGCAGACATCGCCTGAAAAAGTGGAATTTCTCCGTGGGATCTTTGCACATAATCCTGCATGAAGTTCTGAAAATGCGAAAAGTGTCTTCCAGGTGCCACAAGGCTGCGCGTGTGACAAATTGTTAGGCGATGTTGACGCGTGATGACGGCATGAATGGAACTTTCTTTCAATCGATTGTGGCAGTGGATGAGTCATGGATGCCCTTTTTCAACCCTGAAACGAAACAACAGTCATCTCATTGGAAGCACACAGTCTCACCGCCAATAAAACAATTTTGGGTGAGCGCCAGTGCTGACAAAATGATCGTGCTCACTTCTGGGACAGCAGTGGTGTAAGCGTTACTCATCGCGTTCCAAATGACACTACAGTGACAGCTGCATCCTACCAAAATGTTTTGAAGAATAAGTGCCCCCCCAGCATTGTGTGAAAAACGGGCGGAACAGGGTGGACGTGTGCTGTTTCATCAAGACAACGCACCAGCGCATCGGGCGAACGCGACGCAGGAGTTTCTTCGTGACAACTTTGAAGTAATTGCTCATGCTCCCTACTCACCTGACCTGGCTCCTAGCAACTTTTCGCTGTTTTCTACAATGAAAGTCACTCTCCGTGGTCACAGATTCACTAGCCGTGCCGCTATTGCCTCAGTGATTTTCCAGTGGTCAAAACACACTCCTAAAGAAGCGCCCGCAGCGGCCATGGAATCATGGCGTCGACACTGAAAAATTGTAGGGTTAGAGGGAGATTACGTTAAAAAGTGACACTAGTTTCAGATTTTGCTTGTAGTTACTTTGTGAGAAAAAAATAGGAGATGTTATAAGTTTAATGCACCTCGTATAATCAAGAACACAGGTGACACTGCAGACCTCCACACAATGCTTATGTGTTTTCCTTATCTCTCCAGGAGAAGCGGATGAGGGAGAAGGAACCGCAGAAGGTTATAGGCTGCAGAGTGTTCGGAAGATTTCAATTTATGCCAGAGGATATACTCGGATTAGTCCTGGATCCGTAGGACCAAGGATCCGGGCCACCTTCGACCAGGGAGTTACCGAGCTGTCCCAAAAGGGTGCCCGGCGTTTCCGTGGGGCTTTCCATAGGGCAAGACCTAGAGACTAACAAGGCCCCCCCACATCTGGTCCTGTGGACTCAAGACGGGATGGAAGTGGAAACGCCACTTACGCGTGCCAACACCAAAGTGGGAAGGCTACTGATATGACCTCGGTGGGGCCGCCTGGTGATCTAGCACACCTTCTACTAGCTATGGTGTCTAGTACGCGGGAATATGGATGGCTTCCCTCAACCCCGTCCGGAGACGTACCCGATATCCCACGGGTATCGGGAACCACTGCCCCCTCGAGTCCAACCCAATCCGAACTACTCCCTATCAGGGAGGGGCTCGAATGTTCGGCCCTAGGTTCCTCTAGTAACGTCAGAGGTACCACGAGTGCTAGGGGCCCGCAGCACCCGCACCACGGCAGTTGAATGGGACGGATCCCCTCACCTACGGGGAGTGGTCGGAAGAGACGCGCATAGGTCCCTCACGATTCTCGGTCGCTCCAGAAGCGACTCAGAAAAGGCTGCCATCTGGCCAGAACTCACAGATTACCGCCATCTTAGGTTTATAAATATTGTGACTTTGTGAGTTCGTGAAATTGAAAATACAGGTGTCAAACACTAAAAGTTCCTCTTTATTTCCGTAAACACAATTACGTCACATTTACACATACAACTTTCAAGGTCATCGACCACAAAGTCCACTTTTATAGCTGCTCACGCGCACGTGTCCAATTACCGACAGGCCACGCCGTGGCTCAGTGGTTAGACCGCTTGGCTCTCACCAAGGCGGCCTGGGTTCGATCCCAGGCGACCGCAAAGTGACATTTGTGATGGACAACACGGCGCTGGGGTGGGTTTTCTCCGGGACCTCCGGTTTCCCCCGACATATCATTCCACCGGTGCTCCATCTTCATCTCATGTATCATCAGTGTCATCGCCTGCGGTACCGTATGTAGTAAAAGCGGGCGTTAAACACTACACACATTTCCAATTACCGACTGACTGTCAGTGGCAGGTGGGTGCTCTTTTTATAGCTTACTCACTATTCCAGAAATTCGTGGAATGTTCGCAAACAACCAAGGTGGTGCTAGAAGAAAGATGAACTCTCCAGAAATCCATCTCCTTCCCCACAGCGTTTCGGCGAGATGTTATCTCCGCATTGCTCTGCCCGTCTCTTTGAACTCGTCGCCTGCAAGGCCTCGCTTCAACAATGCGCTCGCGACAATTTTTTAATATTTTTATTAACATCCCAGAGAAAACGAGAGGAAAGATTATAACAGGAAAGAAGGAGAGCCTAGTAAGCAGAGAAATCTTCGAAATTAATACAGTAACACTACCGGAGCTATGTTTTTTTTTTTTTTTTTTTTTTTTTTTTTTTTTTTTTTTTTTTTTTTTTTTTTTGTAATTTACGTCCTCCAACGTAAAGTCATATCGGACTGTGAATGAATTGGGTGAAATGATGCTCAAATGAGTCCGGGGTCCATAGAGCTCAGAGTTACCCGACATTCGTCTTGAAGGATAAGGGAAAACCCCGGAAAAACCTTATCCAGGTAACTCACCCTGACCGAGATTCGAATTCGGGACCTCTTGAGCGTGAGGCAATCGTATTAGTTTTTATGAATAACTTTGTAAATTACAAAAAAAGAGACTACTCCCTTTTTAGTTTTATGATTATGGAATGGGTTTCTACCAACAAACATTTAAGACAAGAAAGGAAACGTGAAATGGGAGTTTAAAGTGACAGAAACGTAAACAATTTGGCAGCGTTCCCTCGTCTTCTCCCACGGTGTTTCCAGCAGAGGTCGTTGGCTCACGTTACGATAGAGTGAGCGCCATTTAGACAAATGAGTTAACAACACCGCGGACTCAAATTATTTTTAATATCCCATTTCCCCGGTTCTCGCATTAGACTCGCTTCGCTTATGTTTTATTACACCTTCTGTGCGTTTGTAGGTTACCGGTGGAACAGGTCCATTAATGGGCGTTGTCTGCGCCAATGCATCTACATCTCTACTGCTGTACCAAATATAAACCAGTACAACGGATACAGTTGTGTAATTACGTGTCTATTTCCTCAATGCGCTACGAGAACAGAGCAAAATTACAATTATAATTTGCTATTTATCGTTTTACTTCTCTTTATATGAGGGCTTTGATTTGGAAAACAATTGACTGTGCTATTGCTTACTGAACTTTAGCGTTCCTTAACGTTGATTTTATCATTTAGCACACTCATATCTGCACCCAAATTCATACTTACAGACTATGCAGCATGAAATTTATTGTGGTTAAAGTAATATTTCTAATTCCAGCCAGAAATCCAACTCGGTACCCCTGGTTTGAGAAGCCAAAATTCAATTAACTGTTTTTTGTTAATTCTAAGAATGTTTTAATTCATATTTATGCAGGAGGTAAAGGAATAGTAAGATTAAAAAAAAAAAAAAAGAACTCGCTATATGATATTTCTGAAATTATAAACCCTTTGTATGCACAAGAAGCGGGAAGGGAAAGAAGAGGGCAGAAAACCACGAATAGCTTCCCCTTTCAGAAAAGTATAGGCATTTGAATTTTTAAACAAATAATAAAGAATGTTTCGGAAATGGTTAAATGCAAAGAAAAATATTATTTTACATAAAATGTTGTCTTTAAGGTCTTTTACGTAAGATCTACCCTTACGTAAAAATTATTCAAAATCAAGGAGACTTCACAGGCTGTTCCAAAATAAATTTCATTTGCGATACAAAAACTTCAAATCTATGGCAGTTTAATCAAAATTTCGAGCCATTCAGTATAAAATGAAGCCTCTGTTAGTAAGATCTACTTAAAGTGCTCGTTATTAGGTTGTCTTATAAGTAATGCCGGTTTATTATTATTATTATTATTATTATTATTATTATTATTATTATTATTATTATTATTATTATTATTATTATTATTATTATTATTATTATTATTATTATTATTATTATTATTATTATTATTATTATTATTATTATTATTATTATTATTATTATTATTATTATTATTATTATTATTATTATTATTATTATTATTATTATTATTATTATTATTATTATTATTATTATTATTATTATTATTATTATTATTATTATTATTATTATTATTATTATTATTATTATTATTATTATTATTATTATTATTATTATTATTATTATTATTATTATTATTATTATTATTATTATTATTATTATTATTATTATTATTATTATTCACTTATGTACATATATGCAACCACAGTTTATGGTGAACATTATAAGTGGATCTAATCCTTGTTTCACATAAGCTTGACCCGTATCTCTTAACGGTCACGTGACCTTATCGCCTCTCATTGGCTGCTAGTGTAGTGTAGACTGTTGTGCGGTAAAAATTAATTCGTTATTTAACATGGTGATTTATCTTTATATGTTGGAAGAGAATTGTCAAATTTATATTTTGTAAACGTTTTAATTAAATATATTACGCAACAGAGTTGATTTATCTGAAATGCATGTTAATTCTTAAACGATGTAAAGAGGAGGTTCCTTTGCTCTGAAGCAAATGGCACGATAGCACGTGATTTAGCGCTAGTGATGACATATTTGTTTATATGACTTTTATCACTGACCTTGTTTTGAACTGGATTAATCATATATTGCCATTCGATGTGTTATGCCGAATGCGAGAGCTAAATTATTTTATGGATCGTTTATTGCACGTGTACTTATTATATGTTTAATGGCAGAGTCTACCGTCAGTTTTTCGCTGAAGCATCGCAAGGGAAAACCTTTACAAAGCGGCGAAAAAAGAATAGTGGTGCATGTGTTTAATGCACTCAGAGAGAAGAATCCGTTTTTGTCAGTGAGAGAAGTCGAAAAGCTGTGCTCTGAACTTACAGGTGTGCGTGTTAGATGCTTAGGAACATCATGACATGAAACTGAGACAACAGAAAAACTTACCACTCCAGGGGCGATATTGCTGTGTGGCGAAAAGTTATTTAAGAACAATCAGACTGTACCGAGATACAAATCGCAAAATATAACACGACTTTTAAGACTGAAAGACAAGCATTTTTGCAAGGTATGTGTGCTGGTTTAAAAAATCCCAGTGGAAAAGGCCGAAGGCCTTTCATTATAAACTTGTTGCAGTTTCATTGCTCATTCACAGTTTCAACTTTCTCAGTTTTATTATAAATTTCATTATTTTTGCATGCCTTCATATTCTTATTTGATTAATTTTATGTATCTTCCTGCCAATTATTATGACCTTTACTGCAGGTTTAAATGTGACGGGAAGGCACCGCCTATGGCCTATGACACGAAAGCATTAGCCAATTAGAATGAAGGGGAAGTTAGTTGCACGCGGAGTGATACATGTCAGCGGGGCAAGGGTATATGAAACAGGGATTAGGCCTGCTGCGTTTTTAAGAATAAATCAAATCAGTTATGCTTTATTAGTTATACGAAATTCATTGCGAATAAAGAGGAAGTGGTAGATTCTTCACAGAAAATTCAAGATATGCATTTTGTTACTCGTGCAAATATTTCTATGATATATGCAGTATCTTGCTGTGGGGTTTTCCTATCTAGGATTTATAATTTAATGTCTTCTACAACGAAATGCTTCACGGACCCATTTCTGTAAACGCAGAGCATTTTGAAGACTTTTGCAATGTGTGAATATAAATATGAACCAGGCTGTAGACACACGCCTTCTTCTTCAAGGGCTATTAAGGCAGAGCCATGGACCGGCGACTTTACAGGGCAGCGGTACACTTAGCCACGGGCTCTTAGACAACTTCTTTTGTACCCTAATATGGCCACGCTTGCTGACAGAGACATGCCTGAAAATTCCATTTCCGTGGGACGAGCCGCGAGGGTGAAAGTCATATGCACTTGTCTTCACGTCACCAGCCTCAGCATGATATTCCTTTGTCTGTAGAAAAACATCTGCATGTGCGAACGACATTAACTCGAAAAACTAGAAGTCGGTTAAGCATTAAACTACGTAAAGCACTGAAGCTAATAACATTAAAACAATTCAAATATTATAATACAATGCTGATCTTTTTAAGAAATTATAAATTCTTCACAGTACAAAGAACTCGTTTCGCAAATACTTCACTTGCATTTTCAGTCGAGTTGTTTATTTCTACTGTTACCATTCCTAACCCAAGGTGACGGATAAATTCTGTAATTATTACCAAACTCTGAAACTAAAACAAAGGTATTGCCAATCGATTACTGCTATTTCAAAATACAAAACACGATTTATTTTTTATAAATTTTATAAATATGTTCTCGCAAGCCAGGAAATATACCTTAATTGCTTTGATAATATAATTTCTGGACTTATTTCATTATAAAATGACCAAAAATGATCTGTAATGGCAGCTTTATCAATCTGTGTATTCCTAATATTTTAAAAAATATACCTTCATTCTGATTTCTATATCACACTAGGCCATTTCAATGTAAACCTGGTCGCTAACTAAAGCAAAAGTTGGTATACGCCAGATATTTTACTATAGGAAATTTGATGTCTTTTTAGAAAAATTTGAAAAAGTTTTATATTATATTTATTTTGAGGAACCAAAATTATGCCCAAACTTCTTTATATGGAATATTTTAGATTTTTTTTTCTTTTTTACAAAATTCGCTCTAATTGTTTGCATTTTTTTAATTTACGTCCTCCAACGTTAAGTCATATCGGACGATGAATGAAATGATGTTCAAATGAGTACAGGGTACATAGAGCTTAGAGTTACCAGACATTCATCTTTCAGGATAAGGGAAAACCTCCAAAGTTAAGTCATATCGGACGATGAATGAAATGATGTTCAAATGAGTACAGGGTACGTAGAGCTTAGAGTTACCAGACAGTCCTCTTTCAGGATAAGAGAAAACCTCCAATGTTAAGTCATATCGGACGATGAATGAAATGATGTTCAAAAGAGTACAGGGTACATAGAACTCAGAGTTACCACACACTCATCTTTCAAGATACGAGAAAACCTCCAACGTTAAGTCATATCGGACGATGAATGAAATGATGTTCAAATGAGTACAGGGTACGTAGAGCTTAGAGTTACCAGACAGTCCTCTTTCAGGATAAGGGAAAACCTCCAATGTTAAGTCATATCGGACGATGAATGAAATGATGTTCAAAAGAGTACAGGGTACATAGAGCTTAGAGTTACCAGACAGTCATCTTTCAGGATAAGAAAAAACCTCCAATGTTAAGTCATATCGGACGATGAATGAAATGATGTTCAAAAGAGTACAGGATACATAGAGCTTAGAGTTACCAGACAGTCATCTTTCAGGATAAGAGAAAACCTCCAATGTTAAGTCATATCTGACGATGAATGAAATGATGTTCAAATGAGTACAGGGTACGTAGAGCTTAGAGTTACCAGACAGTCCTCTTTCAGGATAAGAGAAAACCTTCAATGTTAAGTCATATCGGACGATGAATGAAATGATGTTCAAATGAGTACAGGGCACGTAGAGCTTAGAGTTACCAGACAGTCCTCTTTCAGGATAAGAGAAAACCTCCAATGTTAAGTCATATCGGACGATGAATGAAATGATGTTCAAATTAGTACAGGTACATAGAGCTTAGAGTTACCCGACATTCATCTTTCAGGATAAGGGAAAACCTCCAATGTTAAGTCATATCGGACGATGAATGAAATGATGTTCAAATGAGTACAGGGTACATAGAGCTTAGAGTTACCAGACAGTCATCTTTCAGGATAAGAGAAAACCTCCAATGTTAAGTCATATCGGACGATGAATGAAATGATGTTCAAAAGAGTACAGGGTACATACAGCTTAGAGTTACCAGACATTCACCTTTCAGGATAAGAGAAAACCTCCAATGTTAAGTCATATCGGACGATGAATGAAATGATGTTCAAATGAGTACAGGGTACATAGAGCTTAGAGTTACCAGACAGTCATCTTTCAGGATAAGAGAAAACCTCCAATGTTAAGTCATATCGGACGATGAATGAAATGATGTTCAAAAGAGTACAGGTACATACAGCTTAGAGTTACCAGACATTCATGTTTCAGGATAAGAGAAAACCTCCAACGTTAAGTCATATCGGACGATGAATGAAATGATGTTCAAAAGAGTACAGGGTACACAGAGCTTAGAGTTACCTGACATTCATCTTTCAGGATAAGAGAAAACCTCCAATGTTAAGTCATATCGGACGATGAATGAAATGATGTTCAAATGAGTACAGGGTACATAGAGCTTAGAGTTACCAGACATTCATCTTTCAGGATAAGAGAAAACCTCCAATGTTAAGTCATATCGGACGATGAATGAAATGATGTTCAAATGAGTACAGGGTACATGGAGCTTAGAGTTACCAGACATTCATCTTTCAGGATAAGAGAAAACCTCCAATGTTAAGTCATATCGGACGATGAATGAAATGATGTTCTAATGAGTACAAGGTTCATAGAGCTTAGAGTTACCTGACATTCATCTACTATTCATCGTTCAGGATAAGGGAAAACTTCCAACGTGTAGTCATATCGGACGATGTGACCGCTACTTTTTTTAATGTTGTATTAATGCCTGCTCCTCTAAAGTTAGTTCTATTGAAAAGTCACAATATGAAAGTTTAAAAAGATCAAAGCAGAAGAAAGCAGTGTTTTGAACAAGTGTTTAAAGGTAGTTAAAACTGCGAAGAAACGTAACTTCCTGTACAATATTCCCAGAGTTTTCACACGGCCACCAGTGTAGAGTTTGCGGTTGTGCGTGATTCTAGTGTCCATTTACCATTTGATACGTAGTATCACTTTTCAGCTGTTAAAACTTCTTCCTTAACATATCACGAAGGCCATTGTCATTGTGTTTCCTTGTGATGGAAAACTTCCAGCAGTTTCTCGAGGGTCAAATTCAAATTGCAACAATGCAACAAACAGAGTTTATGGCACGTATTAAATCATTTGATAGAGAAACAGGTGAAATTCATTTCATACTTGTTACATTTTCTCAAGCCAGAAAAGTGATAGCTAACGGCAGGACAGCAATGTCAGGGGTAAGAATATGTAGACATAAACTGGAGATGTCAGTTAGATGTTAGAAAGAATGTATGAAGAGATCATTGAATCCAGAACAATGTATGGGGCACATCACAGATAGGAACACAATTAGACCAGATATATGGATTGTTTTGGACTGACAAAATCGGCAACAAGAGAAGTGACATTACTAGAGTTGGGTAATACAAAAAGGAGGGCAATAATAATAGAGAGAATACTGAAATTCTGGTATAAGTGCATTAAAGGGCAGAAAGGGGAATTATTGAATCTGTGCATGAAACAACAGAAAAGCATTAAGAACACAAACAGTTGATGGTCGGAATTGGAAAGAGTGATATTGAAGATAGACATGGGAGATTTATGGAGAGTAGAGGAGACAAATCATAGCGGTTTTTGGAACTAAGTGAGAATTAGAGTACAAGACATAGATAGACAAGAGATATGAGTAATTATAGAAGAAAAGAAATCTTTGAAATGTTATAAGCAATTAAAGACAGAATGGAGTAGGGAAAAATATATAGATGAATGTGACAAAACTGGAAGAGAAGGCTCAGCATGTATGAGAGTAGGAATAATATATCTAAAAGTGTTGAGAAGTAACGAGGTAGGGATATGTGAATTTTGTGGAGATGAAGAGAGCACTGTTCATTACCTGATAGAATGTAAGGAGTTAACAAATTGTAGGAGAAAAATATGGGATAGGAAATGGGGCAGTTTGAGCAAAGAGGTAGTGACGTTACGTATGTTAACGGGGATGGGAGAAAAGAACAATAGATGTATAGGAAAATTCTTATATAAGTTAAGAGAAAAGTGGATTAGGATAAAAGAAGCGAAGGTGAAGAAGATATGACAACAAGCTGCTCAGAAAAACCAAAGGCTTATAGCGAGGGAACCTGTGTCAGAAGTTAATCTTAGGGTCAGCAATTACATGTATTTGTACAAGATGTGTAATAAGTGCATGTTCATTGTTAAAGTCATTGTGGTGAAACTGTAATAGAAACTGTACAAATAAATATCAATAGCAATATATTTCCTCAAGTAAGAATACGTTATTCGATTTTTTAGAGGGCTGTTTAATAAAGATTGATCATAATTTTTCGAACTAAAATTCAATCTTATTATATTCTGTTAGCTTAATGTGAAACAAACACGCCGTAGTAGTTTCATTGTTGGTACTCCTGGTTCCCGCCTGTGAGAACCAGGCAAGTTCAGACATGTTCAGTATCGCCTACAGCTGCAATGGAGGTAACACCCAAGAAACAATATGCGACTTTAAATTCTGTTTTCGTCTCAACAAATCTTTAGTTGAGGCCTATACAATGTCACAGGAGACCTACGGAGAGTCTGTTCTTCCCTACAGCACAGCTCGAAGGTGGTGTAAAATGTTTAAAGAGGGGAGACAATCAATTTCAAACGAAGGTGGACCCAGTGCTCCAGTTACTGCTCTTACGGAAGAAAACATCAACACTGCTGCTGCCATTTTGAGAGAGGATCGAAGAATTACCTTAAGGTCACTTTATGAAATACTGAACATTTCATTGGGTGCCACCCACACGTTGGTGACAGAAACATTACATATGAGACGTGTTTGTTCGCGATGGGTTCCAAGACTGTTGATTCCCGAACAAAAGGACATTCGCATGCAGGTCTGCATGCAGTTAAAGTTGATGTTAGAGGAAGATCCGGAGTTCTTTCAAACGTAATCACTACTGATGAAACTTGGCTACATTATTTTGATCCTGAGAGCACAAAGGAAGCTCAGTGTGGAAATCTCCTTCATCACCAACCCCCCAAAAGCAAAAGTGGTTGCTTCTGCTGGGAAAGTTATGGTCATCTCATTCTTTGATATTCATGGAATGGTTTATCAGCATGTTGTACCTGCACACATATCAGTAACTGGACAATACTACAGGGATGTCCTGAAAATATTGCTAGTCCATAACAGGCGCAAAAGACCATATTTCCGTGAAGCAGTCTGGATGCTGCACCACGATAATGCGTGGCCGCATATTGCCAATGTTGTTGAATATCTTGCAAAAATCAACGTGAAGTGCATTCCTCACTATCTCTATAGTCCGGGTTTAGTCCCATGTGACTTTTTTCTATTCCCTAACTTGAAGAAACGCCTTCGTGGGAGGCATTATAAATCATCAGAAGCAGTGGTGAAGGCTGCGGAGGCGATTTTGAAGGATCTCTCAAAATGGTTTCCAGCGTGTCTTTGAAGACTGGCAGAAACGTTGGGACAAGTGCATCGCATTCAGGGAAGACTATTTTGAGAAGGACCATCAAAATGATGAGTATTAATAAAGGTACGTTGACAATATATATATTGTGGAAACGTAGAGTCAGACTGAAAAATTCAATGCCATAGCCGGGATTTGAACCACGGATCTTCTGGTTTCCGTCCAGCCGCACTACCATTGTGCTACTATGGCCAACGTGCCGATATGACATTAAATTCTCCAACTGACTCGTATTTTCCCGGTAAACCACTTAGGAGTTCTCATAAACACATGAGACAACTACCTTAATGGCGACTTACTACATGTAAGTACTTTAAGGCCCGGGCTTTATAGTAAACCACTAGGAGTTCTCATAAACACACGAGACAACTACCTTAATGGCGACTTACTACATGTAAGTACTTTAAGGCCCGGGCTTTATAGTTAACCACTATTAGGTCAATTAATGGAAATTAATTATTCTTTCACACTGGCCGTGTGTAGGCTAAATTGTGGAAACGTAGAGTCAGACTGAAAAATTCAATGCCATAGCCGGGATTTGAACCACGGATCTTCTGGTTTCCGTCCAGCCGCACTACCATTGTGCTACTATGGCCAACGTGCCGATATGACATTAAATTCTCCAACTGACTCGTATTTTCCCGGTAAACCACTTAGGAGTTCTCATAAACACATGAGACAACTACCTTAATGGCGACTTACTACATGTAAGTACTTTAAGGCCCGGGCTTTATAGTAAACCACTAGGAGTTCTCATAAACACACGAGACAACTACCTTAATGGCGACTTACTACATGTAAGTACTTTAAGGCCCGGGCTTTATAGTTAACCACTATTAGGTCAATTAATGGAAATTAATTATTCTTTCACACTGGCCGTGTGTAGGCTAAATTGTGGAAACGTAGAGTCAGACTGAAAAATTCAATGCCATAGCCGGGATTTGAACCACGGATCTTCTGGTTTCCGTCCAGCCGCACTACCATTGTGCTACTATGGCCAACGTGCCGATATGACATTAAATTCTCCAACTGACTCGTATTTTCCCGGTAAACCACTTAGGAGTTCTCATAAACACATGAGACAACTACCTTAATGGCGACTTACTACATGTAAGTACTTTAAGGCCCGGGCTTTATAGTTAACCTCTGTTAGGTCAATTATTGTAAATTAATTATTCTTTCACACTGGCCGTGTGTAGGCTAAATTGTGGAAACGTAGAGTCAGACAGAAGATCCGTGGTTCAAATCCCGGCTATGGCATTGAATGGCGCTGGAGCACCCTGTAAAGCAGCTGGCAGCGGAAGGTAGGGGAGGTTCGGTTAGCCACACCTCCTCCTCGTTTGTCTTGTGGTGGTGACAGACTGTGGTCAGGGAAAAAAACATGACTGTGTCGCCGGTTTTCTCTACACCTGTTTCTCGATCTTTCTGTTACTAGAACAATCCTGTAAACACGAGAAACCGGCGATATTCCTATATAAAGAGAGCTACAGACAGACAGACGGAGTTAGTGAGTTGAGTTGGTTTTGGTTTAGTCAGTCAGTGAGTTGGTTTTGCCAGTGAGTGAGGAGACAGTCGCAGTTCTTGGTGTAAGAGTTAGTCAGTGACGTGTTAATGAACGAAAGGATTGTGCAACGGAAGACTGTACGTAACCGTGTATGAGTATCGGAGTTGATGTAATCGCGAGTACAAGGAAATTGTAACGGACGGACTGGTGAATTGTAACTGTGTGCAGCAAGTAATTTTGTGTAATTGGCAAGTGTTCAACTGTAAGTCGGTGGAAATAAAGAACATTGTTGAGTTTGTGTAATTGGACTTTTTATTCCACGAACCCACAAAGTCACACTGGTGTCAGAAGTGGGATAACAACATCACCGAACATTACAACCATGGACGCGGCATTGGAAATTTTTTTGGAGAAGATGATGGAAATGAAGGCCGAACTAATCGGGAAGATGGAAGAAATGCGGGCCGAATTAACAGAGAAGCTGGAGACTAGAAATAACCTGGCCGCGGAACTGAAACTGATCAGGACGGCTAGGGACAACATCGCCGAGAAGATGGAACAAATGAAGGCCGAGTTAACCACGGAAATGAGAGCAGCGAACGACGGTCTGGCTACCGAAATGAAGGTGGCGAACGAGGCTCTCGCCGCCAAGTTTGAGGAACGGTTGGCCGGCGTGGGGGATGACGTCACGAACCTGGGCACGCGGAAGGGTCAAGTAGACGACCGCCTTAATGATTTAGAGGAAAAGGCCGACAACATCGTAAAACCCCTCACCCGCCTGACGGAGGAAAACCGGCCTTATGTGTGGACGGAGGACGCCGAAGACGCTTTCCAGCACCCGAAGGGGACCCTGTGCAGTGCTTCAATTTTGGGTTTCCCACAACCGGGTGGCGCCTTCATTGTGGACACCGACGCCAGCGGCCATTGCATTGGAGGTGTCCTATCGCAGATCCAGGACGGCCACGAGCGCACAAGAGTGGAAGAGGAGGAGCGTGCCGCAGCAGTCCGAGTAGTTGTGGCAGTGCCTGCTGAAGGCTGGGATAGCGCAGGCCTGAGGAGGGAGCAGCTGGCGGACGCAGACTTGGGGCCACTTTTGAGGGAAGTGGACGCAGGGACGAGACCGACCTGGGAGGACATCGCACCGAGGAGCGCCACCTACAAGTCGCACTGGGCCCAATGGGACTCGTTGAAGACCAGAGAGGGCGTGCTGTTCCGGGTATGGGAGTCACCCGATGGGAAGGCGCAGAGAGGACAGTTGGTACTTCCCCGGAGCAAGGTCCCGGAAGTCTTGGAGGAAGTGCACGCCGGTACTTCAGGAGGACACCTGGGAGCGAACCGAATGATTCACAAACTACGGCAGCGCTACTTCTGGCTGAGACTCCGAGCAGATGCTGGTGGTACACCTGGACCGCCTCGCACGCTACGATGGGGCTGTTCGGGGCGAACAGCTTTGAGGAGGGAGCAGTGTAACGCGGGCGCTGGAGCACCCTGTAAAGCAGCTGGCAGCGGAAGGTAGGGGAGGTTCGGTTAGCCACACCTCCTCCTCGTTTGTCTTGTGGTGGTGACAGACTGTGGTCAGGGAAAAAAACATGACTGTGTCACCGGTTTTCTCTACACCTGTTTCTCGATCTTTCTGTTACTAGAACAATCCTGTAAACACGAGAAACCGGCGATATTCCTATATAAAGAGAGCTACAGACAGACAGACGGAGTTAGTGAGTTGAGTTGGTTTTGGTTTAGTCAGTCAGTGAGTTGGTTTTGTCAGTGAGTGAGGAGACAGTCGCAGTTCTTGGTGTAAGAGTTAGTCAGTGACGTGTTAATGAACGAAAGGATTGTGCAACGGAAGACTGTACGTAACCCTGTATGAGTATCGGAGTTGATGTAATCGCGAGTACAAGGAAACTGTAACGGACGGACTGGTGAATTGTAACTGTGTGCAGCAAGTAATTTTGTGTAATTGGCAAGTGTTCAACTGTAAGTCGGTGGAAATAAAGAACATTGTTGAGTGGTGTAATTGGACTTTTTATTCCACGAACCCACAAAGTCACAATATTGTTATGATTCTTTATTTAACAGCCCTTGTATATCCTGGTTTTGCAAAGACAACGGAATTGTAAGCCATCACACTGCATTTTGGATCAGCGTAGGTTACGACGTATGTAGAAGGTAATGAGATGACTAACGAGACGTTTGAAGTGTGAAGCAGATGAGGTCGAAACTATTAGCACGTGCACGCTTGACAGGTTCCTGGTGCGATTCAATTTGCTACACTCTGTTGTCACGGCGGGTCTTACGTAAAGCAGCAGTCTCGTGCTTGCTGATAAAAACTGGTGCCCATGTCGTCGCAAATATTTGCAGACAGGTGGCGAAAAACAGCGAGCTTAAAAATACCTGTCTGCCATCACCGTCGTATTAACTGCTTATTGGGAGATAATTGCTGCAGCTGCTGCATCATGGGAAAATGGGTGCAGCATGTGTCGGAACATTTCTTGTATACGAGGTGGAGATGTCTGTATAACAAGTTTTGGACCAATCTTGCTTTCGAATACGGATGGGTACTCAGTACTTGCGATACTTGCACGGTATCCACATCGAACGATACTTATAAAATGTTCGTTCGATACTTTTTCGATATTACGGCGGTGATCCTGTAATTTTTATTTTATTTTAAAATTACAAAATATTATTGCTGCAAGTGGAAGACTGGAAAGTTCGAGAAATAGCCAGGAATGTGGTACCTGTACAGTAGGATTAGGTTTACGGAGGGGATTCGGTACGTAGACCCATTGTTCCTATGTCCCCAAGTGGGGCACCTCCGGGAGGAAGGATGAGGCGAAGGAGACAGAGGGTGGCCGACCCAAGGAGCGACGACAGTACAGAGGGCAGGGTCCCTACGGTTTACTTGGATAGCGACTTCCCCCAACAGGCCAGGACAACGCACACGCTCCCCTACAGCGGGAGGACAACGAGACCAGCAGTCGAGTCCTAATGGTCCCAGGCTGGCGATCCGAGCCCCAAAGTTCCCTAGCTGGCGGTCACGAAATGTTCCCAGCAGAGGAGCAGAGACCGGCAACTGACCTTCCGGATTGGCCGCGCCGTGGCTCAGTGGTTAGACCGCTTAGCTCTCACCAAGGCGGCCCAGGTTCGATCCCAGACGACCGTAAAGTGAGATTTGTGGTGGACAACACGGCGCTGGGGCGGGTTTCCTCCGGGACCTCCGGTTTCCCCCGCCATCTCATTTCATCGGTGCTTCATCTTCATCTCATGTATCATTTTCACCGCCTGCGGTGCCGTATGTAGTAAAAGCGGGCGTTAAACACTACACACAGACCTTCCGGAGGAGGAATTACTTTTCCTCAGAGCATATCCATGCACCTCCGAGACTCCCGCCGACACTTCTACCCTGAAAGAGACCACCATGTGAGAGATGATATGAAATGATAATGGAGATGAAATGGAGGGTCAGCAAATTCGGGAATGTAATTAACCTACCTAGCCTAGCGACCAGGGAAAACCACGGAAAAACCCATGAGTCAGGTAGGTTGGCCACGGGAATCAAACCCGGGCCTCTCGAATGCGTGCCACAGTACAGTACAGTAACATTATACAAGAAAATAATGGTGTGTGCGATTGACTTCTCGTATGGGAGGGGATCCGTCCCCTTCAGCTGCCGTGGTGTGGACGCTGTGGACCCCTAGCACTCGTGGTACCTCTGACGTTACTAGAGGAAACTCAGGCCGAACTGCCGAGCCCCTCCCTGAATGGGAGTTGCTCGGATTGGGTTGGACTCGAGGGGACAGTGGTTCCCGATACCCGTGGGAGATCGGGTACGTCTGCGGACGGGGTTGAGTGAAGCCATTGCTATTCCCGGGTACTAGCCTGCATAGCTTGTAGAAGGTGTGCTAGATCACCAGGTGCTAGATCAACCCTTCGGGGTTGACGCGCGTAAGTGACGAATCCACTTCCATCCCGTCTTGGGGTCACAGGACCACATGGGGGGGGGCTTGTTAGTAACCCAGGACGCGACGGGACGGGCGCCCTTCCGGGACAGCTCAGTAACTCCCTGGTACAAGAGGGATGTCAGCGACGGCTGCATGTGTAGACCCTACTCGTAATGTCAGATTGACTGTCAGTTAACTGTTCCCAAGAGAGAAATCACTACATATCTCAGCAACGGTTTGTTACCTGCTTTTTCTAGTGTACTGGATTACTGGAAAACAAATTCAAAATTTACAAAATTTAACAATACAAATTAGCCGATAAATATTTGTGTAATCCACTTGCAACAGTTTTCCCCGAAAGACTATTTAGCACAGAAGGACTCGTATGTAACAGAAAAAGAAATAGACTTTGCCTCGAAAGATTGAAAATGCCTGTACTTTTTAACAAAAAATTATAAAAGTGGATTGTTTTGCTTTTAAATGTCTTATGTAGAGTTTAAAAATATGAATACTGTTGTGCTCAAGTTGTTCTCGGGAAACAAGCCAGGTGAAAAGACGATTAGAAATCGACGTTTCGGGACTGTGCCTCTCTCTCGTCATCAGGATATTTTAATAAATGTTATAACCACAAATGAATCACTGGATATAACACAAATATAAAGAAAGACAAAACACTATCAATATTTGTATTACTGAACAAAAGACTGTTTTCAGTAAATTAAATGCCAGGTGAGGAGATGGCGTGAGTATAGAAAATTAATTAGGTCAAAGAAACGTAACTACTTAACTTGATGATCAAGCTCTATAGATCTGTGCTGCTTAAGTCGACGGATTTCCATTATTAAGGCCGGTTTCCAAGAGGAGCTGAAATTGAAATCTAGTATCACGACTAAGCGTGTAAGGGAATATGGCACTGCGACCTGTCTTCATCTATAGTATACTCGCGCTTGTGGAACGGTTACCATGCATTTATCTTTGTTAACAGAAACCTCTCAGATAATGCACTGATTATTCTTGTAAGAGTGAGAGGGGTACTGACTGGTCTCCTGGTCGCACCAATGAACGCATCACTTCAGTCAATGGAATTCCCAGGAATCACAAATGACAGATATACGAGGGCTATCCAGAAAGTAGATTACGTTTTGGAATAAAAAGTAAACAAAGTATAGGAAACAAATTTTATTATATACAGATGAAAGCCATACTCAAATACTACTTTTCGACATAGTCACCATTCAAATTAAGGCATTTATCGTAGCGATGTACGAGCTTGGAAATTCCTTCGTCGAAAAATTCGGCCGCCTGCGCCTTCAACCACTTCGTTACCTCTTCTTGCAGCTGTGCGTCGTCATCAAAACGCTGCATAGCCAGCCACTTCTTCATTGCTGGGAATAGGTGGAAGTCGCTCGGTGCCAGGTCGGGACTGTACGGCGGATGAGGAAACAACTCCCACTTAAAAGATTCAAGAACTTCACGAGTGACATTTGCCGTGTGGGGCCGGGCGTTGTCGTGAATCAACAAGATCTTAGAGCTCAACATTCATCTGCGCTTGTTTTGAATGGCTCTTCTGAGTGTTTGGAGAGTTTGGCAATACCTTTGAGAGTTTATTGTAGTGCCTCTTTCCAGGAAGTCCACCAAAATCACACCTTTTCTGTCCCAAAAAACAGTCGCCATCATCTTCCTTGCCGACATTGTTTGCATGCATTTCTTGGGTTTTTGGGGAGAACTTGTGTGCCCCCACTGCATTGATTGCAATTTCGTTTCACAGTTCACGTGTTTCACCCATGTTTCGTCACCAGTAACGATGCGATCGAGTAAAGAGTCACCATCCTTATGGTAAACGTCCACAAATTTCAACGCTGCAGCCATTCGCTGATTTTTGTGGTCCTCTGTCAAGATTTTTGGAATCCATCTTGCACAAAACTTGTGGTAACCAAGCTTTTCGCTGATGATTTCGTGCAACAAACTTCGCGAAATTTGTGGAAAACTCAAAGAAAGTTCCGTTATTGTGAACCTTCGATTTTCACGGACTTTAGCATCGACTTTTTCGACAAGTTCGGCAGTCACTATGCTGGGTCTCCCACTTCGATCTTCGTCGTGAACATTGGTTCGGCCATTTTTAAATCTGATGACCCACTGACGCACTCCACCTTCAGTGATAATGTTGTCCCCATACACTTCACAAAGCTGCCGATAGATTTCTATCGGTTTACAGTTTTTTGCAGTCAGAAACCTTATTACTGCACGCACCTCGCAGCTCGCGGGATTTTCAATTAACGCAGACATTTCAACCCGTCACAGTATCTGAACGGAGCACAGCACGAACCTCTCACTAGCACGGCTAGATGCCGACTGAGCTGCGCAACGCTCTGACCCCAAGATGGCCGCGCTAGCCCCGCCCCTAGCGGAAACAGACGAAAACGTAATCTACTTTCTGGATAGCCCTCGTATGTTCACTCCACATGGAGTAATTTATCGAACAGCGCGACTATACCTAAGCCTCCAAGTTAGGCATCCTCGGGAGGAATGATGATGAGAAAGGAGACAGAGGGTGGCCGATTCAAGGAGTCCCGACATGTTCCCACAATTTACCAAATGTAAACTCCTCTACAGGCCAGTAAAACCGGCTTTCCACCCACCGTAGTTATTAAACGGCCCACCAGGTCAGCCCAGAGACTGGAGATCGTCCTACCAGAGACGGAAGTTTTTACCAGTAGCATATTATCCTGCGATGTACCGCCGAGACTCCCGCCGACACTTCTACTCTGAAAGAGACAACAGATGTGAGATGATATGAAATAATGGTTTCTTTATATGACAAAATTAGTGAATTGTGACTGGTAACGTTTAGAAAGAGTTAATCGAACATTCCACTCTCCGTGAAGAGTTCGTAATCTTATTTATTTACGACCTTTTGTTCGTTCCACAGCACTTGAGACCCAAAAACGATTTGGTAAAATAACTAGGCACATCAAACCTAATGCAGGGACCCTGAATGCCATGCCATGTGGTGCTGGCTGGCTGTGTATAGCCAGAAGGTTTTTGCTGCCTGCCCACCCGTTAAGGGTTTTACCGCACGTAAGGTATTCGAAACGGGATTTTGTAGGATGGATATGGTGTAGGTTTTGAGGTTGATGGATTTTGTGTGGTTACAATTATTGTACCTTCGAGATGAAAGGACAGGATGCAATACCCAGCACTCTGGTGTTTTTATTTAGTTTAGGTTGGGGAGAATTTCGTTGCCAAACAACTTAGGAGATTATGTGGAGCTCAGCTTTAGCTGCTGTTAGGATTAGCTCCCGGGTTATCTCGGGTGCCCGCATGCCATGCGGGGGACCCGATGTTGTCTAGAACGGCGTCTAGTGGGGTCATAGTCTCCCAGTGATCTAACAAGGGCGCTTCTATGAGTTGGTAAAGTTGCGTAGAATTTTGATGCCCGTCGCCTAACTTCATCCTACACATATGGAAGTCCCGAGGCTTCGTGAAGCAACCTGGTAGGAAAATAGCGACCCACAGACCAGGGACTCTGAAGATAATAGAGATACAATGAAATATTTGTGCTAAATACTAACATTATTACTGGTGAGAGTTCATCGAACCGTTGGACGCATGTCGTGCTGTAAAGTCTTACTTAACTAGTGCACGCTGCCTCAAGCTCGCGTGTAGCCAACTTATTAACAATTACCTACAGGAAACCGAGAAGTGTCTAGTTATTACCCGCTCGAATCATGATTACTGCCTGTTCAAATGTTTACTATTATTAAAAATTAGTTCTATTGCTACCTGAAATGAATGGGTAACGTGCTATCCATTACTAAACCTACATATCCGCCATTTGATGTGGATATGGTTAGTAAACACAGGAAAAAGACATTGTACCGAGAGAGTTAATGTATAGACATGCATTTGGGAGATTCCGAGTTTGATTTAAACATTGATCCAGTATGAATAACTGAAAATTACACATACTAGTTATTTACGCTAGAAAATTTAAAAGGAAGCTTTATTTTGTGAGTGGCCGAGACCTACGAGCAAAATAACACTTTTAACCCGCGTTCATACACTATTCTTAGATAGTCCTCAATATTTACAGATAATATTATAGATTGTATATAAATATATGCTATTGTTTTACCTTTCTCATGGTTATGACATTCATCTGGTTGCGATGTTCATTTGTCTTGCGTGTTTAGAAAGCCAGAACATTCTACAAGGCTGGCAACCTTCAGACAAAATCTTAAACAATGCTAGAAGTTTGTAGTATTAACTGATGCCCTGGTTGTTGTTTACATTCAAGCACAGCTTTATCATTGAGTAGTTTGTTGAAGATGTCCACATTTTAGCTCTTTCTTCAAAGAACACTAACAAAACATTTTCAGTATAATTATTTTGTATGTTCTTTACCAGTCCGGGAACTTTTTGTATGCAATGTCGTATCAGTATCTTGGGTCCATATTCATAATTATCAGTTTGGGCTAGACTATCTTCCGACTAACTTGGTCCAGACCAAAGGCGGTCTAACTTTTTGGTGTTCATAGACGATGAAAAGCCTCGGATAAAGTAAAGCCGTGGTCTAGCACGGAGCAAATGGTTCTTCTGCGCATGCGTGAGTCCCATAGAGTGCTAAACAAACCACAGTGTACTATATTTCAAGAAAGTAAATGTACACTTTCCGCGGGTCAGTATCACTCAGGCGTTCCGTAACTAGATGGTATGAAAACTAAATCGGCCATGTTCGTAGATGTATAGTATCGTGGTCGCCATTTTAACCTGTTACTCACTTCGAAGATTTCTAAGGCTATATTAATCCAGTATAACAATAGATTGCGTATATATCACAAAGTAAGTAATAATTCTCTTGCAGCTGAACTATTAACTACATGGCGTTGGAAAATGTGCAAGAAAACTGAAAACTTGTGCAATTGAGAACCAATATCTATATTGTATATAAAGCAAGCTTCCTTAAGTGCTCACGTAGCTCAGTGACAGAGCACGCGCTGTGATAAATATTACGAGGGTTCATGGTTCGAGTACCATCCTGTGGATATGTTTTTTATTCCAGATTTTTAATTTGTTAGATTAAGTAACGAACCAATTTACAACTGTTCTTTTGGGGTAAGCTGTTACTAATGGCATTGGAGAATTAGCAAGAAGACAAATGCCAGGAAGAATGGAGGCTTAATAGAGCCAATATCTTGTTATATATAACCTACTACAAACTTAGTGGCAAAATACATGATGTCACTGAGCCGAGGATTCATGGTTCGAAACCTAGTATGTAGTACTAATTTTTATTCCAATGTCTTTACTTTGTAAGACACCGTAAGGAATGAAATTATACTTTCTCTCTTGCGACTAATTTAATAACACATTTTCGAAAAGAATGCCAGAAGTTTCCAGAAGGTTGAATGATAATTTTAATGGAGCCAACTTCTAAACGCTGTATACCATCTATCTGTTCTAACAATAAGCTAATATATAAAATAAAAAGAAATAGAATAATTCTATCTTGAGGAAAACAAACTTAGAGTTGCAATATAACTGTATAATCCAGTGGAGTATAAGACATAAAACTGAAAAGATATTCTGTGTAACTGTAGTTACAAATAGTCATTATTAGGAATTACAAAAAGTAGACGATATCGAAACATAATGTTGCTTAGGAAACAAAGTAAAAGCTGTCATTTGTTTATGAGGCCAACGTCATACATTAACAAATGAATTAAATTATGAAACATTTGAGATGTTGACTCTATTAAGCCGCCATTCTTCCTGGCATTATTCTTCTTGCTAATTCTCCAATGCCATTACTAACAGCTTACCCCAAGAGAAGAGTTGTAAATTGGTTCGTTACTTAATCTAACTAAATAAAAACCTGGAATAAAAAACATATCCACAGGATGGTACTCGAACCATGAACCCTCGTAATATTTATCACAGCGGGTGCTCTGTCATTGAGCTACGTGAGCACTTAAGGAAGCTTGCTTTATATACGATATAGATATTGGTTCAGTTGAAATCATAATTCCACGTGTTTTCCTTTTTGTTGCACATTTCCCAACGCCATGTAGTTAATACCTCAGCTGCAAGATAATTATTACTTTGTCATAAATACTCAATCTTTTGTTATACTGGGTTAATATAGCCCTAGAAATCTTCGAAGTGAGTAACAGATTAAAATGGCGACCACGACACTATACATCTATGGCGGATTTAGTTTTCATACCATCTAGTCATGGAACTAGTACCTACAGGTTTATAAATCTCTGTGGTAGTTTCGCAGTTGTTTCTTAATCATTCTTACGGTTGCTGCTGCTGCTGTTTGAGGTTCGGGGTGTGCTGTGAATATGGATAATATGAAGAAGCGTGCTATCAATTGTTCAGAGCAAGACCAATGTTTTCTCTAGTCCAAAAAAGAATGAACATTATAGAAAATAAATCCGCGTCGACGAATACAAATATGAGAAAGGAGGAGGCATGGAGGGAAATTTATAACGAGTTTGCTGATAATGCGGCTTACTGATACAGGTCAGCAGTGTTGTCTTGATATCCTCCTCTTGTATAATACCGAAGTGCTGTTAGGATTTGAGTGTCAGACCTCGGTTATCGTCCCTGACGTAGGTACAGGTTAGGACGAATCATTTCTGACGTTCACTTTACTAAACCTGTATCTGCTTTTGAAGTTTAGGTCGTCATACTTCGCAGTATTTTCTATTCCTGGTAGATAAGTTTTCCTCCGTTGTCTAATTTCACGAATTCTACGCGTTACAGCTACATTCATTACTTCATTTTTAGTCCGCCTCGGTAGTGCGGTGGTAGCGTGTCCGCCTCACGTTCAAGAGGTCCCGAGTTCGAATTTCGGTCAGGTGAGTTACCTGGATAAGGTTTTTCCAGGATTTTCCCTTATCCTGAAAGACAAATGTCGGGTAACTCTAAGCTCTGTGGAACCTGGACTCATTTGAGCATCATTTCACCCATTCATTCATCGTCCGATATGACTTAACGTTGGAGGAGTAAGTTATCAAAAAAAAAAAAGAAGAAGAAGAATCACTTCATTGTCGACCATGTTACAAAGACCTTTAATCTACCCCTCGGAAACGGACCAAAATTTAAGTTGGACCAACGTGTTTGGTCCCCGGACTTTCGCTAATCCCGGTTTATCAATAAGAAAATCGATGGTCCACCGTTAGTCCACCGGAAGTAGCAAGTTGGCCCGGACCAAGTTTGATTTTTTTTTTGAGTAACAATTCTAATTTCACTATCTCTGCTGCTTGTAAAATTTCAGCAGGTTCAGTATAGTTCATATACAAGGGGCGTCCAGAAAGTAAGGTCTGTTTCAATTTATCTCCGCTGCAGCGCTGCGATCGCAGTTCCGCACATGCGCGGTAGACGCTCTGTATCAAGGAGAAGAAACGTGCGCCATTGTGAGATTGCTGTCAGCCACGTACGCTTTGTTGTGCTTGTTTACAATGTCGGTGTTGATTGAAAATCCCGCCGCTTGTGAAATCAGATCTGTGATTCGTTTTCTGAATGCTAGGAAAGTGAAACCAATTGAAATTTATCGGCTGTCAAAATGTGTTGTGTTTCTTCACGACAACGCACGACCAGATACTGCAAATGCGACGAAAAACACCCTACAGGGATTTGGCTGGGACGTTTTTGACCATCCCCGTGCAGCCCTGAGCTCCTTCCTAGCGACTTTCATCTGTTTTTGCATCTCAAATCTTTCCTTGGCGGTCAACACTTCAACAATGACGAAGAGCTGAAAGTAAATGTTTCCAACTGGTTGAAGACACAGGCGGCAAACTTCTATGAAGAAGGTATACAAAAACTTGTACCTCGCTATGACAAATGCCTGCAAAATTTCGGCAGTTATGTGGAAAAGTAGTTTAAGAGTTGTAGAATTTTGTGCAATAAATAATTTTTCTGTATCTGTATACAGTTTAATTTTATTATCAAACAGAACTTACTTTCTGGACGTACCTCGTATATCCGCCATTTTATACAAGTATTGTTTAACTCAGATTCACAGCCTTTGTGAATGAGACAATTGTCACATTCCACACCAAAGTTGGCATTACCGTCGTGTTAAAAGCTTTTGAGCACTGCGAAGGAATTTTCTACTCTTAACACATTCGTGAACTACTAAAAGGTCAACTTTTACTATTAACTGTCTAAAAATATTTTACTGCTAAGACAAATTAGTCTCATTTTGAGGTTATATACATTTGAGAAGAAAATACCATCAAACTAAGGTATTTTTCCTTGTCGTCAAAGGACCCTAAGCCTTATGGATCTTTGGCTTATTTGAGTATAGCATCACCATTCCATTTATTTGCCCCCCGTAAAGGAAATTAAAGGCTCAAAACACAAGAGGGGCAAATAATGTTTTAAAATTATGTTTGTCTTTAGGCATGTTATTATCATCTAAGCATAATTTGCTTTTATGTAACCTTAAATACCTGATTTTTGGAAAACACATTTCGTCTTGGAATAATATACACAAGAAGCTCTTAACCTTATTCAAAACTCCAGTAGTTCGAATTTATTTTATTGGTTTACAAAATTATTTTAGAGCTCCTAACTGTTTATCCAGACCTTATCCTCCGAGTTCAAAGCGGGAGTTGGACATTTTTAACTATCACTATTTCCTAGTCGATACTGCCACCCGAACGTCGGAATTCCCGATAGAACCAGCCGGTGGTAGGGTCAGACGGGAAGCATGTAGCCCACGCCTACCCATTTATCTCGTGTCACTAACTGAGGGGGTGATTAGAAGAGCGGCACGAGCCCTGTACCGACTCTTTCCCCTCCCACCAGACGTCTGGAAACCTCGGGATAATTGTGCGCGCCGCGAACCTTCCAGAAACGGCGATCTTCCCTATATAAGGCCTGCAGTGGACGAGTCAGTGAGTCCTTGGTGAGCAGCGTGAGGACCGCCGTGCTAGTGAACGGACCGGAAGACTGTGTACGTGTATCAGAGGAGTTGTACGTAATTGTGAGTGTAGAGTGGACCTGTGACAGACGAACTGGCGAATTCACAATATACACTCTGGAAGCGAGCGTGGATAGCCGTGTAAAAATAAGTTACAAAATTTAAACCTTAGAGTAACCTAACCTAAAATTTCTGTTTTTTGTGATTATTCTTTGGAGGAACTACACCTCCTTCAGGATTCATACGTGGACGTCAGAAGTCCGTCGAGCACTAGATGGAGCAGACTTCGTGCTGGTATTAGAATGAGGAAGGAGGTTGATATGATATCATGGTGAAATGGATGACAGTAAAGGTGATTATGGAATGGTTAGTGCTAAGAATTCCGTGGGAAACCAAAGAAAAAATCGTTCAAACGTCGCTTTATCCACCACAAATCACATGTATAGTCCTCTGGACTTAAACTAAGGCCCCTTGGTGAAAGACGAGCGGTTAAAAGTTCAGGAAGTAAAAATATCATCAAATGTTACAGCAAAAATATGAAAGGAGGTTATATTGCACTCAAAAGCTTCTCGTGTCTGTGTTGAACACATAGGTTTTCCAGATCTATTTAAGACTACATAAATTCCTTTCAGAAGTACTAAAGCGCTATAAAACATATGTTATACATAACATAGTGCATTAAATTAGAAAGGCTTACGGCAATAAAATTATCCAATAAAACAGTTTGCAACGTTTTTAACCTTTCATTTGTTTCAGCAACATCAACAAGTGAGAGTTGCACAATTAAACCTCTTCACTTGAGGTCACGGCTGTTGTCACACTTCTCTTTTTTAAAAATGATTTATGTAACATTTTGTAGCTGCTATGATGTACAGAGCGACTTGTTATTACGTAAGATACCAGAAGCAATTATTTACATAGTTTCTACCTGCCGGAGTCGTTTAGATAAGACATTATGACAATAGATTACAACTTTGTGTTTGATTTTGTTCTTCCTGGGGTTTATCCTACCGAAGTCATTGTTTAGATTAAACGTTCACAGTGCTTCGGCAAATATGAGATGGAATTGAAGTGAATAATTGATTTGAAAAGCTCCACATAATATGGTTGTTAATTTGAACTACATTTATTTCTTCATTTTGGCGATAAATGAGTAGAAAAACCAAAACCAAAACCAAACGCTACGAATTCTAACCTTAGTGGAACAAGGGTATTCCAGATCCTGGTTCCTCTCAATAAACTAAACAACTTAGAATAAAATAGTCTTTTTAAAATGAAATTTCTGGCTGTCGTAAGATGTTTTTACTGAAACAGGTGCGGCTCTGGGCGAATTGATTGGGTGACTTGGAAAATTGGTTAACCTAAATTCGCAAAATCAGCGTCAGAAAAACCGATTTTATATTGAAATAGTGGTTTGGAATTTCGATGGGGCTTCCCTCTGTAAAAGTTCCTTAAATTTACCTTTATTTAAAGAGTCCTAGCTTTCATTATGTCCACGAAATGCCATTTCTTGTCTACTTTGCTGTTAAGCTTAGCTTTCTCATTGTATTTTACAATATATAGACGCGAGCTTTCCCCAAGAGCGTCTGCAATTGTTAGTGATTTTCTCAGCTCCTTCAATCCGACATAATTATGATCATTATATCAACGAGCCTTAAATGTCCACGTGTATTTTGAAGATGCTCCGCCATAAATTTTTTTAAACATGACACTGATGTTGGGCTATCGACATTTACCTCGTCGCTTTTGTCATAAAGAAAAGGGTTTTGTTTGGAGAATGAACTCACCAATTCGTGTGTTAGATTCATTATAAACCCAATAAGTATGAAAAACTAAACACTTCACATATCAGACTATAATCACAGATCACATAAAGAATTACGTTTTTACACAGGAAGCAAACTCATATTAAACAGTAGTACATCACACGCGGGACTCACTTCAAACGGGTTACCACTTCTACCAACAAAATTCTGTTCAAATAAACGAATAAGTAGGAAGAAAGTCCTGTATTCTGTTGGAACACGAGTTGGTGCGGAATATATGGCTTCTATGAATCTAATCCGTGGCCATGGTAACCAGCAATGCATTCTGTCCCTCGACCGCCTCGGTAGCGTAGATGAGAGCGTATCTGCCTCACGTTCAAGAGGTCTCGAGTTCGAATCTCGGTCAGTGTGAGTTACCTGGATAAGGTTTTTCCGAGGGTTTCCCTTATCCTTAAAGACGAATGTTGGGTAGCTCTAAGCTCCATGGACCCCGGACTCATTTGAGCATCATTTCACCATCTTCATTCAGCGTCCGATATGACTTAACGTTGGAGGACGTAAATCACAAAAAAAAAAAAAAAAAAAAAAAACTAACTGCCCCTCCAACCTCTCCTCACTTATAGGCACCAGTCGGAAGGTAAGCTAACTGCACTGTCGACACGCGAGCGTCAAGAGAGCGGCTCCATTACAAAATATAATTTGGAAAGCATTTGTAAATGAAAATTAAATGCTAGAACATAAAACATAGCCATGTAAGTTATTCAGAAACAAGTAGGTGACTTGGCGAATCAAAAGCATCAAGGGAGAACCACCCCTGTATAGAAGTATATGTAGAGTAATAGTAAAAAGGACTAAAGGAAACAGAAAGTCAGTAAGGACCCTATTGATTACTTTAAATTAGTTTATTAAATGCTAAACGTATGAACGTATTAACATTTTATTTTTAAAGAGGCTTCTGCAACAAAAAGGAGGTTGTAAATTTTGAAAAGTGATATAGAAATTAGAGTCAATTATATATGATGAAATTAAACATAAATATATTGTGAAGTTTTGTTAAATGTTAAGTTAGCAATAGATTATGAGTACGTTTTGGCTCAGGGTAAGATGACATTATTGACGCATGGTTTGCAGACAAATTCGTTGAAGTAGTTTGAAGGGTTACGCTAGTGAAAGGGGAAGGTATGACAGTCTAGCTTGGGATTGTTGGAAATGAAATGTGTCGTGTTTAACGCCCGCTTTTACTACATACGGCCCCGAAGGCGATGACACTGATGATACATGAGATGAAGATGGAGCACCGGTGGAATGAGATGGCGGGGGAAACCGGAGATCCCGGAGAAAACCCGCCCCAGCGTCGTGTTGCCCACCACAAATCTCACTTTGCGGTCGCCTGGGATCGAAACCGGGCCGCCTTGGTGAGAGCCAAGCGGTCTAACCACTGAGCCATGGCGCGGCCTGGTATTGTTGGAATGTGAGGTAGGATTTATAGACGAACTCTGAGTTGTAAAGCAGCAAATATCAGAAATGTAGGAATGAGGTGTCAACATAGGATTAGAAGCTAGGAGTCATTACCAAAGTGGAGGTTATTAGCTTAATAACACATCCTGGACATAATCTAAGACACTTCTGGTCTGATCGCTGGTTGGGCAAGACGGATTAGACGTCATTCTTTCTCAATGACAGAACCACGTGTTATCAATTTCTTTAACACCGGACATTCATGCAGTAATTTCGGCCACTTCTACGCTAAATTGGGGACAGTTGAAGTCAGAACCAGTGCCATCCTTTCATTGAATAATACACACCCTGAAAAAATATATAAAATAGGTGTTATAATTTGAACACACCTCGTACTTGCTAAGGATTTTTGGTGTTTGGTCGTCTCTATTCATTTAAGATATATTCATCTGTAGTATTAGAAGTGAGGAACCCTCTATATTATATATTTGATGTACAATAGTATCAAACTACTACCAGATAAACAAATTCGAAACTTTTTGATTTTCAAGACTCACGAGTTAGATGCTATAAATATTAGATTTTTTTTATTTCTCCAGATTTATGAACCCTATTTTACACAGTGGTATATTTGGGTTAGAGTTGATACATAAAAATACACAATTTTAACAAAATTATTTTAAATACTAGAGGGAAGAAATGGTGTTTTAATCTGATGCATATTAATTTAAACTATTTCAGACGTTTAAACACTGAGTTTATAAACATCATGAAGTACTTATACTGTTGTGGCTTCATTAGCAAAGATGTGAGCGGAGCAGAAAATTCAGTTCCTAGAGAGTCTAGCTTGAATATTAATTCTTGTCTTTCTCTCCAGAAAATGGGACAACAGAAAAGGAGATGAACCACAATTTGAAATTCTTCACCACACATGCACTCGGGGTTGGATGTTAAGTGAAAGCGTGATAAGTATTCACTAAATTTACCATGTCCACTTAAAAATTGTGTCAAAACAAAATTTGGTACAAGAGTTTCACATTTTCCTCTGTCATATACACTAGGGAAAAATAATGCTTTGTTAAACTTCCATTTGGAGTTCTTAGCCATTGTTGGTTCCATTCTTCAAGAATATGTTGATGTATTATTCTCCTTACAGTAGAAATAGGACATAAAGAGTATGTCACAGGAAGATTGGATTCTGCAGCCTTCTTAGCCAAGCAATCAGCTCTCTCGTTACCTAAAATTCCACTGTGTCCTTTAAGCCATCCCATGCAAATATGTCTTGGATGGTTTTGAAGCGAGGTTCTGATTTCATGTGCTAATGAAGTTAAGTTGCATTTATCATTAATAGCAAGTAGAGCTGATTGTGAATCACTGTTCCCATTAACAGTACACCATTTTGTAGCTTCTTTAATTGCTAAGAGCTCCGACTGGAATACAGAACATTCAGGTGACAATTTAAACATGGAGTGAGTTAGTTCCGTTTGGTTTTCGTAAACAACAAAAGCACATCCTACTGCAGATATGCTATCTTCAAATTGGAAACGCGAAACGTCTGTATATATGCAATAATCATGAAAATTACACATTTCCTTTAAACAGGTTACAAAACTTGATGGGTGTCCTGCTGTGGTAGGATGCTCCGGGATTTGTAGTAAAGATTAGATTCAAAACGTTTTTGTGTTAACCTTCCTTTACAGTGAGATACTCTTTAAAGTTAACTGTATTTTTAATGTGTTATGTTTATGTATTAATTGCCAACATTTGCACATGGAACAAAGTTTCTCTTTTTCATCTCGATGTTTTATTGTATACATCACACCAAACAAGGAAACAGCATTTCTCTTAGTGAAAGGCCGTAATAATTACTGCATGTCAATTATTACTTTCATTAATTAGACGCCATCCTAAACGTCTATTTCTTAAACAAATGCACATGTCTCTATGCGATTTCTCTTAACCATTGAGCTACTACGGCCAACTTGCCAGTATGACACTAAATTTTCGAACTGATTCCAACGGACTGGAAGATCCATGGTTCATATACTGGCTATGGCATTGAATTTTTCGGTCTCACTTTACTCCTTTATAGTGTGTCCTATACACGTGTGAAAGAACAAATTAATTTCCATTAATTTTACCTAAGAGTGCTTATTTAAATTATTCATATTTACATAAGACTAATTTAAAATTAAAATTTTGGAATTTAAAAGAAAAAAGATAGGTCAGTCTTTGTGCACGTTTACGTCTTTACAGATTATCTTTTAAAAAGTCTCATAAATGCTGCATTTACGATTTCTGCTCCTTTTTCATTTTGTACATATTATTTACTTAGATACTATTTTGCAATTACATAAAATTTCAACGTTTGCTCTTGTGATGTTTAAAAAGTTATTTTAAACGCATTAAGTAAAAACTTTACAAAAAATTAATACGTGAAAAGTCAGCGAGATAAATTGTAAAGTAAAAGCTAAGACGCTAATAAGGAACTTCAGTAAACATTTCGAGAATTCCCAACACATTTTCCACTGTCAGATCAAAACCCATTTTCAGAAAAATTCGTTTCCACGGCATATAAATCACGCGTGCGCGCAAAAACAGCTGTTGACTGTCCCCGTAGCTCAGTCGGTAGAGCACCTGTCTACCGTGTTAGGGGTCCCGGGTCCGGTCCCCTGCAGTGGGGATGGGCATTTTTCTTCGACTCCCCAGAGTCTGGAAGTATGGATGACATTGTGAATGTTTGCGTGATCTAATGATTAAAACGCAAAGAATACGAGTTAACACCTTCGATATGCTCCAAAGGAGAACGGCCGCCGATATAACCATTGTAGTTAAAGGCGGTGTATAAATGTGTACGTGATCTAATGATTAAAACCCAACGAATACGAGTTAACACCTTCGATATGTTCCAAAGGAGAACTGCCGCCGATATGACCATTGCAGTTAAAGGCGAGGTATAAATGTGTACGTGATCTAATGATTAAAACCCAACGAATACGAGTTAACACCTTCGATATGTTCCAATGGAGAACGGCCACCGATATAACCATTGCAGTTAAAGGCGGTGTATAAATGTGTACGTGATCTAATGATTAAAACGCAAAGAATACGAGTTAACACCTTCGATATGCTCCAAAGGAGAACGGCCGCCGATATAACCATTGTAGTTAAAGGCGGGGTATAAATGTATACGTGATCTAATGATTAAAACCCAACGAATACGAGTTAACACCTTCGATATGTTCCAAAGGAGAACGGCCACCGATATAACCATTGTAGTTAAAGGCGGTGTATAAATGTGTACGTGATCTAATGATTAAAACCCAACGAATACGAGTTAACACCTTCGATATGTTCCAAAGGAGAACGGCCACCGATATAACCATTGTAGTTAAAGGCGGTGTATAAATGTGTACATGATCTAATGATTAAAACCCAACGAATACGAGTTAACACCTTCGATATGTTCCAAAGGAGAACTGCCGCCGATATGACCATTGCAGTTAAAGGCGAGGTATAAATGTGTACGTGATCTAATGATTAAAACCCAACGAATACGAGTTAACACCTTCGATATGTTCCAAAGGAGAACGGTCGCCGATATAACCATTTTAGTTAAAGGCGGGGTATAAATATGTACGTGATCTAATGATTAAAACCCAACGAATACGAGTTAATACCTTCGATATGTTCCAAAGGAGAACGACCGCTGATATGACCATTGCAGTTAAAGGCGGTGTATAAATGTGTACGTGATCTAATGATTAAAACCCAACGAATACGAGTTAACACCTTCGATATGTTCCAAAGGAGAACGGCCGCCGATATGACCATTGCAGTTAAAGGCGGGGTATAAATGTGTACGTGATCTAATGATTAAAACCCAACGAATACGAGTTAACACCTTCGATATGTTCCAAAGGAGAACGGCCGCCGATATAACCATTGTAGTTAAAGGCGGTGTATAAATGTGTACGTGATCTAATGATTAAAACCCAACGAATACGAGTTAACACCTTCGATATGTTCCAAAGGAGAACGGTCGCCGATATGACCATTTTAGTTAAAGGCGAGGTATAAATATGTACGTGATCTAATGAATAAAACCCAACGAATACGAGTTAACACCTTCGATATGTTCCAAAGGAGAACGGCCGCCGATATGGCCATTGCAGTTAAAGACGAGCTATAAATGTGTACGTGATCTAATGATTAAAACCCAACGAATACGAGTTAACGCCTTCGATATGTTCCAAAGGAAAACGACCGCCGATATGACCATTGCAGTTAAAGGCGGGTATAAATGTGTGCGTGATCTAACGATTAAAACCCAACGAATACGAGTTAACACCTTCGATATGTTCCAAAGGAGAACGACCGCCGATATGACCATTGTAGTTAAAGACGAGGTATAAATGTGTACGTGATCTAATGATTAAAACCCAACGAATACGAGTTAACGCCTTCGATATGTTCCAAAGGAGAACGACCGCCGATATGACCATTTTAGTTAAAGGCGGGGTATAAATATGTACGTGATCTAATGAATAAAACCCAACGAATACGAGTTAACATCTTCGATATGTTCCAAAGGAAAACGGCCGCCGATATGACCATTGCAGTTAAAGGCGGGGTATAAATGTGTGCGTGATCTAACGATTAAAACCCAACGAATACGAGTTAACACCTTCGATATGTTCCAAAGGAGAACGACCGCCGATATGACCATTGTAGTTAAAGACGAGGTATAAATGTGTACGTGATCGAAGGATTAAAACCCAACGAATACGAGTTAACGCCTTCGATATGTTCCAAAGGAGAGCGACCGCCGATATGACCATTGTAGTTAAAGGCGAGGTATAAATGTGTACGTGGTTTAACGATTAAAACCCAACGAATACGAGTTAACACCTTCGATATGTTCCAAAGGAGAACGGTCGCCGATATGATCATTGGAGTTAAAGGCGGGGTATAAATGGAACAAATAAAAAAATTAAAAAGAAAAGCTGGTTTTCTAAGCGTTATCTTCGATTCTACGTGACATTAACTTGTTGTTTTCTAAGTTATTGACCAATTTCCGTTCATTACTTGCACCTGCACTTACTAGCAAAATTTTCCACTTCAAGACCTACATAGTAAGAGAAACCTGTTTACACGCTCATTCTTGAATCGGTGTTTACAATTGTTTCATTTGTACTTTAAAGACAGTGGAAAATATAGTAGCAACAGAGTGGGTTATGTTCCAAGTATTTTGATTATTCAACAGACCAGCCATACGGTGTAAATGTTACAATATATACAATTAGTGTTGAAAAGCAAAGAATACCTTGGTACAGAGGTTAAAATATCTGACTAACGTATGCGCATACAATTACTCAAACATTATCTTACATTTCTCTTATCTAAACGAATCTCATACCTTAGTAATAGGTAGTATAAACGCTACAAAAATATATGTTTGAAACGATACGTATTATGTACATGGCAGGTAACTAAGCAAAAATATAATTTATATGTACTTTTTTCCGGAAGAATTTTATTTATAAGAAAGTATTAAATGGAAATGTATAACTAGAGTGTAAAACAATGCCAAAAGCCTTTTCCTTAACGTACGAGCGTGGGTAAAAAAAGCCCCCTATGTTTTTCTCTTTTTAATTGCCAAGAAAATTGAATCCAATTTACATAGCTTGAAAACTACAACATTGACGATTAATTTGTCACTATTCAATATATTCTCCGTCCATTTCCACAGTTTTGGTCCATCTTTTAACTAGGGCAAGTATTCCAGTGTGGTAAAACACACGATCTTGCTTCCTAAGCCATTCACGTATGGACGTTTTCACAGCCTCCTCATCTTCAAAATGAATCCCACGATGAGCTTCCTTTAGTGGCCCGAACAGATGAAAGTCTGATGGTGCCAGGTCAGGGCTGTAAGACTTGCCATCCCAATTTCTCAATTTCTGCAGTGGTGTAACGGCTGGTGTGTGGTCCTGCATTTTCATGCAAAAGAAGAACATCCGCCATAGTTTTTGTTGGGGCGAACTCGGAGAAGACTTACTTTCAGCTTTTTGAGAGTTCTGACGTAATGGACAGAATTTATTGTACATCCCTGCTCCAAAAAATTAATTATAAGCACACCCTCTGCATCCCAAAACGCTGTCGCCATAACTTACCCTGCCGGCCGCTGAGTTTTTAATTATTTTTTCTTCGGTGACGTTATGTGATGCCATTCCATTGATTGCCTCTTTGATTCATGTTCAAAAAATGAACCCGCGTTTCGTCTCCAGTTACAATTTTTTTCCGAAACTCCTCTCCCTCCAAATTGAAGCGCTGCAACTGTTCGGAGGCTATTGTTTTCCTTGTTTCTTTGTTTTGGGCGATTAACATTCTTGGTACCCAACGTGAACAAACTTTTGAGTAACTCAGTTGTTTCATAATCGTCATCACACTGTCTTTACTGAGGGAGGTAATGCGACACAATTCACCTGTTGTTACCCGGCGATCATCACGAATGATGTCATCGACTCGCTGAATGTTGCATGGAGTCACTGCCGCTTCGCTTTTCATCTGCCAATGGTGTTTGCCCTTCAGCTTCGTTACAGCGACGAACCCATCGTCTAACAGTGCTGACATCCACCATTACATCACCATACACATTTTTTAGCCTTTCGTTAGTGCGAATTGGCGTTTCACCTTCCGTTGTCGAATATTCAATCACAGAACGCTGTCTAATACGAATGTCGATGTGAACCACTTTGCAAGAGCATGCAGTGCTGCCACCTGTTGACTTAGGAAGTTACTACTGTAGGGGATTGGAGAAGGTTTGAGGAATTGCGCCAAATTCAAAGCTTTCACATAACTTACTTATTTAAGGAAAAAAATAGGAGGCATTAATTTCTGACTCACCCTAGTAATAATGCAATAAAAGGAAGCATACAACGTTTTATGCAATCCTAGCCTAATATGTAATCTATTTAAAATTAGAACGTTTAATTTTATGTGCCTAAAGATGATATATAATTATATGTAATTTTAAAGCTGAGATACCATAGATTACGTTAAAACAAAAAAATCAAATTTAGCGATTTTTTACCCGGAGTTTGGGTGATCGGAATCCCCAAATGTTATACTCTGTTATATTTTAGACTCATTATCTCAGTAACCAAATCACTTAGGGGGATGAAAGTTTTACCACAAAGTATGTATTGTTTCCTTGTAATTGAGACAGGAGAAATTAGACCTAATGTGAAAAATGTATATATTATATTTTTTAATGTGACTCCAAATATTGAAATTAAAAAAAATTCAGAAAATAATTAATGCAAATAAATTTTACCCTCGCTGAAGTTGGATATACATATACAGTATATGTGGTAAAAATTGTAGCTTGGTATCTGATACAGAAGTTTAGATAATGGGTCAGGTATTTGAATAAATGTGATTTTCCAGAAATTGAGTTTAAAGTTGGTAGTAGAGTTTATAATGCCTTAGTGCATCCCTGGACCATATGATGGGTTATCTGGGTCTTCCTCCTCTTCAAACATGGCCATAGCATTTTATACACACAACAGATTCATTGATAAATCTTTTCAACGGAGAAATATTCACTATTAATTTTGGAAAAGCATGCATTTCTTTATGAAGTTAAAAGCATGACTGTTTTCTTTTTCGAAGAACTAATTAAGCAACATGTTTAAGATTAGTACCTGTTGATGATTGGCGTGAATTATTTATATGAGGGCTGTTCAATAAAGAATGATCACAATTCAAACTTATATTCTGTTAGCTTAATGTGAAACAATCACGCCGAAGTAGTTTCATTGTTGGTACTCCTGGTTCCCGCCTGTGAGAACCAGGCAAGTTCAGACATGTTCAGTATCGCCTACCGCTGCAATTGAGGTAGCAGGAGAGAAACAATATGCGGCTTTGAAATTCTGCTTTCGTCTCAACAAATCTTCAGTTGAGGTCTATACAATGTTACAGGAGACCTATGGAGAGTCTGTTCTCCCCTACAGCACAGCTCGAAGGTGGTTTAAAATGTTTAAAGAGCGGAGAGAATCAATTTCAAAGGAAGGTGGACCCTGTGCTCCAGTTACTGCTCTTACGGAAGAAAACATCACCACTGCTGCTGTCATTGTGAGAGAGGATCGACGAATTACCTTAAGATCACTTTCTGAAATACTGAACATTTCATTGGGTGCCGCCCACAAGTTGGTGACAGAAACATTACACATGAGACGTGTTTGTGCGCGATGGGTTCCAAGACTGTTGATTCCCAAACAAAAGGACATTCGCATGCAAGTCTGCATGCAGTTAAAGTTGATGTTAGAGAAAGATCCGGAGTTTCTTTCAAACGTAATCACTGCTGATGAAACTTGGTTACATCATTTTGATCCTGAGAGCAAACAGCAAAGCTCAGTGTGGAAATCTCCTTCATTGTCAACCCCCAAAAAGCAAAAGTGTTTGCATCTGCCGGGAAAGTTATGGTCATCTCATTCTTTGATATTTATGGAATGGTTTATCAGCAAGTTGTACATGCACACATATCAGTAGCTAGAAAATACTACAGGGATGTCCTGAAAACGTTGCAAGTCCGTATCAGGCGCAAAAGACCACATTTCCGTGAAGCAGGCTGAATGCTGCACCACGATAATGCACGGCCGCATATTGCCAATGTTGTTGCTGAATATCTTGCAAAAATCAAAGTGAAGTACATCTCTCACCCTCCCTATAGTCCGGATATAGCCCGGAGAAACGCCTTCGTGGGAAGCATTATTCATCATCAGAAGCAGTGGTGAAGGCTGCGGAGGCGATTTTGAAGGATATCTTAAAAATGGTTTGCAGCATGTCTTGAAGACTGGGAGAAACGCTGGGAAAAGTGCATCGCATTCAGGGGAGACTATATTGTGAAGAACTATCAAAATTATCAGGATGAGTAAAGGTACGTTGTCAAAAAGAATTGTCATCATTCTTTATTGAACAATCCCCTCGTAATTACAGTTTTAGACTTCCCAACATTCTTCCTTTTCTTAGAAACACATTTTGGGCTTGTTTTGGTTGATTTTACCACAAAGGGAACATTAACAGAAATATATATATATATATATATCCTACAAAACAATATTCCATACGTATAATTCTCTAAAAACATAGGGAAAGCGTGTAAAAATAAGCATAAAAGAGAAATGTAAACAGATCAACCAACAGCATATATTGAGAATAAAAAGTGTCCCACCTATCACAAAAAATTCCATTTCGATTGCTCTTACAGAAAAAAATGTTACAGCTGACAAAAGCTACACATTTTTATAGACTTTTGACAGAAGCAACACAATAGAGCAGGAGTAATTAAAGTGGTTTATAAATCATTAGTGTATAAGTATCATATATCATTTTAATTGTAGAAAAATGTAATTAATGTGAGACAAAAATATAAAATATGACAACTTTATGACTTTTGGCATTTCCGAACCCCGTTATAGGTATTCTGTAATCGTTTATACACTAATATAAAGTACGTAGAGAGAATATTTTGTGCAAGATGAGGTCAAAAAGTCCTGCAATTTCAACACATCAAATTCTCCAGACAGCCGAGTTCTAAACTCAATCCCTACGATTTATTACTGCAGACTATTTCAAACAGCTGCATCGCCATTGTTGTCGATTGACAATATCAACACTTGACAGGTGCTTGTGTTTTGTTTCAAACCGAGAATGAAGTTCACAGACACGTGACCTGCTTTTGTGTAGTCGCAGGGATAGAGGCTTAAGTACGCGGGCTGCACCAAGTCATCCGACGGCAGATAAAGAGAATTTGGGTGTCAGCCAAAGGCCGTTAGACGGGCAAGGTCTTCATGTGATAACAGCCGTCATTCGTCGACTTCCACCTCACTCAGATCTTGGCAAACTGTTATCTCACGTTGTTTTGTAAATTACAAACGTGAGAGAACTCCATAAAACAAGCATTGTACTCGCAAACCAGAGAAAACATATACAAATAAATATATAAGTAAATTAATGTTGTAAACGGGCATTTTGTGTTGGTGTTCACCCATCTAGGTTATGCTGTATCTTACTTATGTAAGAAGAAATTACGGCACACTGGTTGCCTGATCTATGATAGCAAAAAAGAAAATATCATAGGGGACCAAGATGTGGACACTCAGATCCTAAGTGATACGAAACTATGGCTTTCAGAGCCAATAGGTATTACGACAAAACTGAAAGTTCACCTTAAAACTTCTTTATTTGTCACTAAATCGTTAATGTACAGACAGCCTTCCTTTCACATAAACACAACACTTCGACACGTCTCTACAGGGTTATGTGTCTTTGGCATGCACCCTTTGAATGCGGGCTGTGTAGACATTACCTCACTGCGAAAAGTTGTAGTGAAAAATATCTAATTGCTTAATAAGTCATATGCATTAATGCAAGAACAAATGAAACAAGCCAAAGTTCCTGAATAGTTTAAGGCAGGATCAATTTATAAATAAAGTTTGCTTCGTACATACCCTTATGGTCTCTAAGGATGCCAACTGTATGCAGTCCTACTGTACTGCTTTAAAGAATGATGCATTATCAAAACCCGAGTTTTATGCAATCCTCATTTTATACTCCAACATGAAAACATCGACCCCATTACTAAATTCTACCCGTGTATTTAACATGGATGTTAAACACTCGATGAAATTATTACTAATATAGATGTTATCACATCGCCTGTAGTATATTTGTAATTAGACAGTTGTTCGCACGTCTGTAAATGTTCACTGGAACAAGCGAATACTATATGTTAGACGGAATGTTTATCATATACGTTACTAGATAACTCAGTTGGAACTAGCGCAAAACTACAATCTCATTTGTCTGCTGGGACGGTGGTTCGAATCCTCTGCATAGATATGCTAATTTTTTACCATGTAATACTCACAGTTTGAAAATATTGTTCTGAAAACTGTTATTACTTTTGTTTTTAATTGTTTTATTTATATTTTATGGCATTGTTTGTTGTTTCTTTATTGATGAACTTCAAGTAGGTAGTTGTTTAAACACAGCTATAGGAGGTGAAATTCAAATAAGGATCATTTATACAATTTGAACACAGCAAACATATAAATTACAGTATCAGAGTTTAACATGGAAGTTAAACAGAATTTTGCAGACATAGAATTATTGTTCTATTGAAAGTTTCGTTTCAAACTGGTGCGTTTTGTGACGCTGAATGACCCTTCTTCTATTCCTGAAACATGACTTCTGTAACAAAGCAAGTGCTCGAACTGATGATCTTCTTGGGTAATGTACGCCCTCAGGGACTTTATAATTAAATTATTGTCAATTCTGTTTCCAAGTTTCTATGAAGATAAAAGAAAGTATTTATAACACTAAGACTCGAACCTGTGTCTTTGGGCATTGAGCTATTTCCAGACTTACCTAAACGCACGTTCTGGGTTCAGTAGTGCTACTTCTATGCCTGACGTACCTTCGCCACCTCGCGAGTTCTCGTGCTTTATTTAGTCCTTTAAGACAGTTTCAATAATTTGCTGGATGTTTTAATATTATTACTTAAATGGCAGAAGCTCTTATGCATGTTAATTGAGATGCAAGAGAAGTAGTTTAAGCAAAAAATGTAAATAAACAGTTGTTTAATAATGTGTCTGTTTTGACTGTACGGATCAGGCGTGTCTCTAATTTTTTCCTAATTTTTGGCAATCGGCCATTTTCTTTCTAGCTGACGTTAGTGTACTCATACGATAGGTCCATTTTTTCCGAGGCGTTCACTGAATTACTTTGCCATATATCTAGTAAAAAGTTTGTAAAATCGCCTGGTGACCGGAATTCGCTCTCAATAAAGGAATCATATGTTTTTGTGGTGTACTTTAGCGAGCAGTACGTTTTGTTCCTTAAACGGATATACCTCTGAATTTGGCGCATTCCTCTTTGTAAAAACGTCAAGTAATACATTTTAGTAAGCGCAAAACTGGACTAAGGCACACATGTCGTTTGATGGGTGGCCTACCTTCCAGAAATAAATAAATAAATAAAACATAAGTAAGTGAATAAGTAAATCAATAAGTAAATATATAAATAAATCAATACATAAATACATAAATAAATAATTACATAATTAAATAATTAAATAAATAAATGAATAGATGAATGATTAGATGAATAAATGAATGAGTAAGTAAATAAATGAATAGATAAATAAATAAATAAATAGATAAATAAATAGATAAATAGATGGGCAAATAAATAAGTAAATAAATAAGTAAACAGATAAATAGATAAATAAATATATTAGATTCAAACGTAATCTTAGAGGTACACCAGGAATTTCTCTTTATATTTACGTTAAGAGCAACTCATGGTAAATTTTTGAGCTGTCGACTTTGTTTTTAAACAAACTTGTTTGTTTGAGGTAAAATGCGCATATTTTGCAACTACCCCTCTCATAACTAATCTTTTGAGCAGAGAACTGCCCTTTGCTCTCTGAGGTGTATGTGAGTATCATTCAGTAGAACTTCTTGGGTTGCCTAACCTCAAAATTCGTACTGCGAGTACAAGCTCTTAAATTTGTTCGGTGCCGTTTCGAAACAACTGAATGTAACCCTAAACTAACATTTGGTGCAACCGGTCTCAAATAACTGTTGAAGAATACTTAAAAACAATATTTTTTCCTACAAATTGTACACATAGTCTCTAGAGTTCGTCCAAAACGATGTTTCAGAAACATTTGCAGCTGTGTGATAGTCACTCAATTTATCTTCTCCAAGTTGCATGGATTTAGAAATGAAAATAAGCTTCTGTACTGAATTTGAAATCTGCAATATGAAAATTAAAACGCTTAAGGTTAACGATGCGTATTTCAGAATCATTACTAACATCATATCTAAGTTATACATATGAAATAATTTCAAGCTTCCTGCACACAAGTAATGAGCATATATTTTGTCCTGATTTTCAGATATGTCCGTCCACGGAGGCTTGCCGTTCTACTTGGCATTTGGAACCTGAGCACACATTTGAAAAGTAAGTGACGTTCAGTTTCATTAAGAAGCCACAAGATAGTTATACTGTGTCATACGTACTTGCTATATCCGTCCATAAGTGAGTTACGTATCAAATTAAGAAGTTCTGTTAATTTTTATTTAAGTATTATGTATTTAAGCTATTGTCACAAGTAAAATGTGTATCTTGATTGCATTTTTCTTCCATTTACGCCATCTTACATTAAATCATATTGGATGGTGAATAAAAAGAGCTCAGAGTACATAGAGCTTAGAGTTACCAGACATTCATCTTTCAGGATAAGGGAAAACCTCCAACGTTAAGTCATATCGGACGATGACTGAAATGATATTCAAATGAGTACAGAGTACATAGAGCTTAGAGTTACCAGACATTCATCTTTCAGGATAAGTGAAAACCTCCAACGTTGTCATATCGGACGATGACTGAAATGATATTCAAATGAGTACAGAGTACATAGAGCTTACAGTTACCAGACATTCATCTTTCAGGATAAGAGAAAACCTCCAACGTTGTCATATCGGACGATGACTGAAATGATATTCAAATGAGTACAGAGTACATAGAGCTTAGAGTTATCAGACATTCATCTTTCAAGATAAGAGGAAACCTCCAACGTTGTCATATCGGACGATGACTGAAATGATATTCAAATGAGTACAGAGTACATAGAGCTTAGAGTTACCAGACATTCATCTTTCAGGATAAGGGAAAACCTCCAACGTTGTCATATCGGACGATGACTGAAATGATATTCAAATGAGTATAGAGTACATAGAGCTTACAGTTACCAGACATTCATCTTTCAGGATAAGAGAAAACCTCCAACGCTAAGTCATATTGGACGATGAATGAAATGATGTTCAAATGAGTACAGAGTACATAGAGCTTAGAGTTACCAGACATTCATCTTTCAGGATAAGAGAAAACCTCCAACGTTAAGTCATATCCGACGATGAATGAAATGATGTTCAAATGAGTACAGTGTACATAGAGCTTAGAGTTACCAGACATTCATCTTTCAGGATAAGGGAAAACCTCCAACGCTAAGTCATATTGGACGATGAATGAAATGATGTTCAAATGAGTACAAGGTACGTAGAGCTTAGAGTTACCAGCCATTCATCTTTGAGGATAAGATAAACCTCCAACGTTAAGTCGTATCTGACGGTGAATGAAATTATGCACAAATGAGTACAAGGTACGTAGAGCTTAGAGTTACCAGACATTCATCTTTCAGGGTAAGGGAAAACCTCCAACGTTAAGTCATATCGGACGATGAATGAAATGATGGCAAAATGAGTACAGGGTACTTAGAGCTTAGAGTTACCAGACGTTCATCTCTCAGGATAAGGGAAAACCTCCAACGTTAAGGCATATCGGACGATGAATGAAATGATGTTCAAATGAGTACAGGGTACATAGAGCTTACAGTTACCAGACATTTATCTTTCAGAATAAGGGAAAACCTCCAACGTTAAGTCATACCGTACGACGAATGAAATGTTGGTCAAATGAGTACAGAGTACATGGAGCTTTGAGTTACCCGTCAAATTGTTATTGGTTTAATTTCACCTAGGTATTTGCTGTGAGCAGGGGAAATGTTACATTCAAATAACATGTCATCGAAACTAAAAGGACTGAGGGTATTCCTAGAAAATCCATAATACACATTTCATTTGTGATGAAAGAAACTTAAATATACGGTGTATTAGTAAAGCGTCTTAGAGCCATTTTTAGAAAAGAATCAACAGATACGTATAGATCACATGTAAGATATGTCTACTACAGTTGTTTAGCTTTTATGCTAAATTCTCTGTACCATTGATGGGAGCTTTATTTGCTCAAGCAAACGTAGTGCCAACATTATACAAATTATAGGGCAGGCTAAGAAAAATCTGGAATCGTAAATCTAGCTGTACAATAACTGAAACGTATAAGATGTATATTTTATTAAGCATTAAAAGAGTTTTGAATCCTCTGCACAAAATAAGACGTGTACTTGGCAAATGTGCAGGAGAAGTCTGTAAATGTATGGATTTTGTAATAAATGATCATGTGAAATCTCTTAAGGCACTCCGGAAGGCTAAAAGATCTTGGGAGTTATTTTGTTTTAGTGTAATTTATAGTTGAAACGTAGAATCAACATGAAAAATTCAATGCCATGGCCAAGGTGCCGTCCCAACATCCCGACATTGGCCTTGGTAGCTCAATGGGTTAGAGTGACTGGACGGAAACCAGGAGATCCGTGGTTCAAATCCCGGCCATGGCATTGAATTTTTCATGTTGACTCTATCTATCAAAAACCTTATCCTATATACGGCTAATGTGAAGAATGATTAATTTCCATTAATTAAGCAAAGTAATCTGTAGTATTTTAGCTTTAAAACGATATTAGGTTGTCTCATGAGTAATGTCGATTTATTTTTTTATTTTGGGGTTCTGGAAACTTTATTGGGTTTCATTGGTTTGGCAATGCTATTTATAAAACATCATGACTAGTGTTGCGTACACTGCGAGTATGTATCAGTCTTCAGTTGTTAATAAACAATCACAAAATGGAGATAACAAAGTTTGAGGTTAGAGTACTTCTAAAACATTACAGGAAACAAGATTATAAAGTCGCTGTCGCAGCTCGAAGAATATGTGAAGTGGAAGGAGAAGATGTCGTTAGTGAGCGTGTGACACAGTGGTTCCAACGTTTCAGCAATGGAGACGAACACACTAAAGATTTACCACGTTCTGGAAGACCTAAAGTATGGAATATTGATTTTTTTTGTTATTTTACGTCTTCCAACGTTAAGTCATATCCGACGGTGAAATGATGCTCAAATGTGTCCAGGGTCCATGGAGCTTATAGTTACCCGATATTTGTCTTTAAGGATAAGGGAAAACCCCGGAAAAAACCTTATCCAGGTAACTCACCCTGACCGAGATTCGAACTGGGGACCTCGTGAACGTGAGGCAGACACGCTACCATCTATCCTACCGAGGCGGGCGTACATTGAGGATACACGCCGAATTGTGGGAGAAAATCCACAAAAAAGTACTCGTCTTTCAGAAGCAGTTGGTACATCAAAACATGCCATACTCGCCACATTAAGACACTTGCAAAAGCTGTAAATGTGTACCTCATAAACTGACAGCTCAACAAGCTGAACGTAGAATGAATATCTGCCCTCAACTTAGCCGTAATCCCAGAAATGATAGATTTGCCAAGATAATTGTCACTTGTGATCATAAATAGATATATTACCGAAACCCTGATGCCTCAAAACAGTGGCTTGATGCCCATCAATCTGCCAAAATCATCGTTAAAAAATCAGTTTGGTCCCAAAGTAATGTTGTGCGCCTAGTGGAATTTTGAAGATGTGATTCACTGGGAGTTTGTTCTAAATGGACGGACGATTGATTCGGATGTTTATTCTCAACAACTGGAACGACTTTATGAAATTTGAGACAGAGATACCGAGCATTAGTTAACAGAAATAGAGTTCTATTGCATCAGAACAATGTAACTTCTCACACAGTACGAACAACTATGAACAAATTAAGGAATTAGGAGGAATAGAACTGCTACCACACCCAGCATACAGCCCTGATCTCGTACCATCAGATTATCATCTTTTTCGTTCCTTGGCCCATTTTCTACGTGGAAAAAACCTTAAGAATATTGAAGTAGTGCAAGTAGGTGTCACCGAATTCTTCTCATCAAAAACCAGAGACTGGTACCTTCGTGGGATAATAAACTTCGCTGAACGATGATTCAAGACCATAGAATCTAATGGTGTATACTTTAAAAATTAATTAATAGCTCGTCTGAACGCATTTCAAATAATTGTTTTTCTTAAAATGACGACATTAATTATGATGCAATAATTAAGTAAATTTGTATTAATATAGATTAATAGAAATTATATTAAATTATCAACATGTAGTATTCCTAAACCCATAGGTCAAAGTATAGCCAAAAGCATAATCTTACTACTGTAAAACTTTCATCAGTGTATTCCACATAAAGAGAAAAGCTAGACTGAATATGGCTACACACCTGCGATTGGACACTTGAAGGTCAGGAAACCAGAAATGAAATGTGTAGTGTTTAACGCCCGCTTTTACTACATACGGCACCGCAGGCGGTGACACTCATGATACATGAGATGAAGATGGAGCACCGGTGGAATGAGATGGCGGGGGAAACCGGAGGTCCCGGAGAAAACCCGCCCCAGCGCCATGTTGTCCACCACATATCTCACTTTGCGGTCGCCTGGGATCGAACCCGGGCCGCCTGGGTGAGCCAAGCGGTCTAACCACTGAGCCACGGCGCGGCCCAGGAAGCCAGACTCTCAGTCTCTAGCTAGATCAGGGCTGAGCCCTCTACTGGTAGTGGAATATTTAATCAATCAGGGAAAATGATGGTAGAGGTTTGTTTTGTTGTGTTTTTCCTTCTCTTTTTTTTAAATATATAAGTTGTGTACTTATACTACAGTGTTTTCATGTGGCTAAAACAAATCTCGGTATTTTGTATTTTTCGCCGGGGCGATGTACCTGATGGTGGTCGTGGACTACTTCACTAAGTGGCCGGAGGTGTATTCCATTCCCAACCAAGAGGCAAAGACAATCACAGACTACCTCGTGGAGCAAGTGTTCTGCCGATTTGGGGTACCGTTAGAGCTGCACAGTGACCAAGGTACCAATTTTGAGTCGAACCTGATGAAGGAGGCACTAGAGAGATTTGGGGTTAACAAGAACCACAAAACACCTCTACATCCCCAGTCGGATGGCATGGTCGAAAGATACATCAAGACCTTAGAGGAACACTTGAGGAAGGTCGTGGCCAGCCATCAGCGAGACTGGGACGTCAAGGTGCCACAGTTCTTGCTGGCCTACCGCTCGTCAACACACGACACCACGGGGATGACGCCAGCCAGCTTAATGTTCGACTGAGAGTTACGTCTCCCTTGTGATCTGGCTTTTGGAAGCCCCCCCCCGGACGTAAAACAGCCAGCAACCGAGTATGTGGAGAACCTGGTGGACCGTCTCCACGACATGCATGAGATGGCTCGTCAAAACATCCAGAAGGCGAGCGACCGCATAAAGACCCGATACGATAGGCCAGCCAACAGCAAAGATTTCCAGCAGGGTGACCTAGTCTGGTTGTACCGCCTTACCCGGACCAAGGGACGATGCTCGAAGCTCCAGCAAACATGGCAAGGACCTTACCGGGTGGTGAAGAGGATTAACGACGTGGTATACCTCATCCAGAAGGTGCGCCGAGGAAAGATGTTGGTGACACACCTGGATCGCCTGGCCCGCTACGATGGTGCTGTTTGGGACGACCAGCCTTGAGGGGGGAGCAGTGTCGCCAGGTCATTGTTGATTGGAGGCAGCGCGGGTAACAAGGTCAAAGAGACGGCAGTGCAGTGTGGAGATGGAGGCTTGCCAAGATGGTGGGCGGGAACAGACGGATTTGGCAAGAGTTCGCCCTTGTTCTAGCCGGTCTCGATTGTTCGAGAAATTTCTGGTGGGTTAGAAATCGATAAAAACGCAGCCTGCCTGAAAAGAGACAGTCAGTCGGTAATTGAACGCGTGCGGGTAAGCAGCTGTGTTGGTTGACCTGTATGTTACATTGTGTATGTGAACAGTGTATTGCTACGGAAATAAAGTGCAATTTTTGTGTTTGTAACCTGGACTTTTTATTTCACGAACCCACAAAGTCACAATATTGTCACGCGAGCGTTGGAACACCCTATAGAAGCAGCTGAGAGCGGAAAGCAAGGGAGGTCCGTGTTAGCCACGCCCTCCCCTCGTTTGTCTTATAGTGGTGACAGGCGATGGCTGGGAGAAAAAACATCATTGTGCCGTCTGTTTCTGTTCCACCTGTGTTCTCGAAATTACGGGATCTTTCATCTACTGGAGAACCTTCGAGATCGGCAAGCGTACCCTATATAAGCTACACGTCGTGCACGAGGAGTTAGTGAAGAGTCAGTCAGAGTTCTTGGTGTAAGAATGCAGTGCTAGTGTGCGACGAGAAGACTGTGTGAGAGCATCGGAAGATTGTACGTAATTACGAGTGCAAGTGAAATTGTAACGGACGAACTGGTGAATCGTAATTGTGTGCATTACGTAATTCTGTGTAATTGGCAAGAGTTTAACTCTAAGTCGGTGGAAATAAAGAACATTTTTGAGTGGTGTAATTGGACTTTTCATTTCACGAACCCACAAAGTCACAATATAGAGAAGGAAGGGAGTGGGTCCCAGGACACTGCCTTGAGGAACACCAGCTGTAATAGGACGAGGTGAGGTTAATATGCAGTCATGGGAAGCGGAGAAGGATCTTTTGAGGAGATAGGAGTGTATAAGATGGATCAATTATGGAGTGTTGTAGTGGATGAGGCGGGAAGGTAAACCTTCATGCCAGACACTGTCAAAGGCTTTGGTGATGTCCAGTAATAGAGTGAAGGCAGTGTAAACTTCTTCGACCAACTGAAATAGCTGATGCTGGGTGGAGTGTTGAGATCTGAAGCCAAATTGCTCCTCTCTAAGGATGTTATGACGGTCCAGGGTTTTCCGAAGCCTACTTAGGATTTTCCCATCAATTTGCTTATATGAGTAAGCAGACTGATGGGATGATAGTGCGCAGGAGAGGTGCATTCCTTCCCGGGTTTGCAGATGGTGATGATTTTGGCATGCTTCCATGCTGAATATGGCTAATTTAGCATTTCAAGTTTAGGGCCTTCCAGAATGCCTTAAAACAGACTTATGAAAGGCGAAGCTCCCGTTTAATTTATTCGAGAGGATATACTTAACTATAAATCCTGTGAACATTGCATCCTTGGATCTCTTAGCATGATAGGTCTAATAATATTCACAAATAACACTTATTTTATCAGTATTACTTTAAGACAGTCCTGTTCCAGTTTAGGTATCTAAGCAGATGCTGCTTATATGTGAATTTAACATTTCGTTAGTACCAATATAGGAAATTGTTATGTTTCAGAGCAAAAGTACGGCCTGATGTGAGCGAACCGGTTCCAGTACACCAGCAGCCAACCAGACCCCACAGGACTAATCACCATATCCATGTGATCTCTCAGTCATCGTGGCAAGATGCGAGTCTCAGCGTACCAGACAGTTCCCCACCCTCCTTTAGTATCCCGGTTCCACCTCCAAGGAAGAAGCGTCAGATGAAGATCACCAAACAACAGGAGCAGTGTCTGGAAAACGCTTGGAAACGCATAGCTCGTCCACCTCCCCCACAGCCTCCAACAGAACCATCCTCTTGGCCCACCTCAGGCGAAAACGGAACGCTAAGGGCCAACAAGAGGCCAAAGAAACAGAGGGCAAAGAGCCTGTCCTCCGTGTCTCTGCCCAACAGTCACGAGTTGTCCCTAGCGTTGCACAAACCGGCACAAAAAACATCCTCGTCATCACCAAAAAATGACTGCAACAGTTCTCCCTCTTCGAAAGCCTTCAGTTCGCTGTCTACTGTAGAGAAAATAGAGAACTGCGTGCGTAGGTGCAAGAGCTTCGGCGCCTTCAAATCGTCTATCTCGGAACCTACCAAAGGAAACTTCACCAAAGATGATGGCGGTTGGATGTCTTCGGAGAGCGATGACTCTTTCGATGGTTTGGACGACTGGGACATTCGCGTCATTGAACACTACGATGCCCCTGGCGAGGACGAGAGTCCTAAGATACGTTCATCTACGAAAACAGAACCCACTCAAATACGGCCTCCACAAAGGCGACGTCACAGCAGCAATAAAGCAGATCGAAGTAATGAAAAAGAAGCTTCAAACAATCATAGCACAGCAAAAGAAAGTAGCGTGGTTATAACAGAAGAACACATGAAGTCTGTTACTCAAAATGGAGACCTGACTTCGAACGCCAAAGAGGTTCAAGAATCGCCAAAGGGTATACACGAGGATAGGTTAAACTCTGCTCAAGAAAACTGTGATAAGGTAATAGTCTTCGATTTTATAAAATCTAAAACCACATCTTCAACACTAAACGTGCCTCCATCTATGCACAATGGCTTTTGTAAATCCAGGGGCGATAATCCAACAGGATTGAAAACACCTCCACCATCTCCAGAAGGTAGCACGACACCAGGAGAAAAGGACAGGGATGGAGAGAAGGATACGACGAGAACTGAAACTAAAGACAACGAGAGTGACGTACAACATTCCCCACTACTTCGTCTACTGAAGGAATTTCGGTCAAGTAATACGGAGATCAAAGGAAGTGACCTGGGAGCAATGGATGATGGCTACTTGGCAACAAGGAAGGACATCATGATCGGCAGCAGATGTAGCAGTGGCAGGTCCTCTATGACGCCGTCCTTGAGCGAATTAGAAGCTGCTTTGTCAGACCTGCTTGAGTCGTCCAAAACAGGACCAGAAGAAGATGACGACGACGAAGTCCATCCACTGGTTGCTAACCCAGAGGCTCCTCCCTCGATACCTCCGATGCTCAACGTGAGGGTGGTGTCTGCCAAACCTCTAGGCAGTTTTACGAGTTCCTTTCATTCACTCCCGAGTATGGATCCTGAGGGACGCCACAAAATGTTCCCTGATCAACATCCCCAAATCTCTGAAGCTCCGGCGTAGGGATTCTTTGTCCTATAACAATGTGTTGGTGCTAATTTTGTCGGTAAAGCGATAGTATCCTTCAGTGTAATGTGAAAAAATCTAGAAGTGTGAACAGTATTATCTCAGGACATGAGTAACAGAGTTAACCTGATGTGTTTGTAATTGTGGTGTAAGTGTTACGGCACGTTATTAGAGACTGTTCCTGAAATTGGGAACTCTTTCTAGTTCATACCGAAGATAAAAGCATGAGAGGGTATACAAGTTTACTGTTCAGTTAACTTGAGGTGGCAGCTTAGTAAAGATACGTACTAAAAGAATTAGTGTGATACTAAACCTGAAAGAAGACTGAAGGTGATTTATACATGTGGAGTAGTTCATACATATACCATCAATAGCTCTACATGTATAAAATCATCCTCAGTCTCCTTTCAGGATTAGTAACAGACTAATGCCCGATTTCACCAACATATGTTAAAATGGACGTTAACAAATGTAACGTAACAATTGTGAAAGCGCTAACAAAGCTGTTAAATTTCTTGAATTTCACCAACCTATTTTCTGAGAATGTTAACAAACCCGTGTTAACGCCAAGAAACTTGTAATAGAAGGCTGTGGATGAGTCGTATTATTTTCTGAACGTATTGCGATGCGCTTTTGTTTTCATTTTCGTCTTCAGACAGCTAAAACAATGGCAGATAGACAAAATCGTAAACAAAAGCCGTGAAACAAATTTCTCATCGATGGAGAAAGAACTTTTAATTGCATTGGTGAAGGAGTGTAAGGATATTGTGGAAAATAAGAGGGCGGATGCGGTGAATGTAAAAGAGAAAGATGTCATGTGGGAAAAAATTGGACACGAATTCAAATGCATGTGTCATTACTAGAAACACCAAAAAATCTTAAGTATTACGTAAATTTAAAACGAGGAGCGAAGGACAAGTGACGAGTGACTTGAACGTTTCAAGGCGGAAGGTGGACAGTGTATTGTGACTGTGTATTAGTGAAACTAAAAGTCCAGTTGCACAAACTCAAAATGTTCTTTATTTCCACCGAATTGCAGTTGGAACACTTGCCGATTACATAGAATTACGTAGCGTACACAATTACAATTCACCAGTTCGTCTGTCACAGGTCCACTCTACACTCGCAATTACGTACAACTCCTCAGATGCACGTACACAGTCGTCCAGTCCGTTCACTAGTACGGCGCTCCTCCGGCTGCTCACCAAGAACTGAACTCTCCTCCAGGCCGACGCGTCGCTTATATAGGACCAACTGGCCAATCTAGAAGGTTCCGGGTTAGATGAAATATCCTGGATGTTCAAGAGGAGGGGAAAGAGACGGCAGAGTGGCCTGCGATACCTTCAGTTAGCGCTACAAGATAAATAGGTGGGCGTGGCCTGAATGCCTGCTGTCCCCTACCCAGCTCCAGTGGGTCATGCCTTCCGATAATTGGGTGACAGTATTATCCACATAATTCAGTGAATTATAAAATAGCAAAGGCGAGACAGGCATATTCCTTTCGATGCATGTTCTAACCTCTCTTGTACTTCCGCAGTAACCTTCATAGCAACTTGTTTCGACAGTCTATACCTCCGTCTGATAGCTCCTTAAAATCATTTCTCCTCATATGCCGTACTCTATTACGAATGTCATTTAGGCGGTCTTAAATATAGCAAATCAACATCAACAGCCGAGTTCATGCTCGCCATCTTGACTATTTCCAATTGTTAAGGACTTAACTTCAGAAATTTGACTTGTTAGTTTAACATGAGATTTAACACAAGTGTTAAGCTAACACTTGTTAGTGAAATGCAATTTTTGTTATAACTATTGTTAACCCCGTGTTAAGTCTTAACATGTGTTGGTGAAATCGGGCAATAATAGAGTGGGCATAATAATTTTAGTGGGCATCCTTACTCAACCGCCACCTCAAGTTAATTAGAGTGTAAATAAAACTTGAAACAGCTTTCAGAATTCAGAAACGAGTGGTTGTACAAATGTGATTGAAATCTTTATGTAAATATTGAAAATAGTTTAAAATAAAGTGTTAAAAGTGCTAAATTACTTTTCTCATTATTATATCCAAATTTATATGACTTAGGCAACCTTCCTGCCTTCGTAATGTGTCTGCCTCACATTCAAGGGATCCCGAGTTCGAATCTTGCTCAGATGCGTTATCTGCCATAGGCCCCCCCAGGGCTTTTCTTTATCCTGAAAGAGGAATGGTGGATAACTCTCACAAAAGAACTATCACTATGCTCATACTTGTATTCGCTTGATGACATGATCTCTGCTCTATGTGGGGTATAGCTGGAAGTACCCGAAAATGAGTACAGAATATCTAGGAATATATAGACATATATTCGACGAGGCGTGACCTTCAAGCCAGGAGAGCTCCAAATAATAATTTTCATTAAAATAAGTGAGAATAATGACTCAAAGAGCTAAGGCTACTCTTTAGTACTCTTTCTATTGTACAGTCACACGTAGAACCTGTATCGAGGTGTGACTTTCAAAACGAGAGAAGCTCTAAAATATAATTTTCATTAAAATAAGAGAGAATAATGACTCAAAGAACTAAGGCTACTCTTTAGTAATCTTTCTATTGTACAGTCACACGTAGGTCCAGTGTCGGGGCATGACTTCCAAAGCGCAGAAAGCACCCAATAATAATTTTCATTAAAATAAGTGAGAATAATGACTCAAAGAACTAAGGCTACTCTTTAGCAATCTTTCTATTGTACAGTCACAGGTAGGTCCAGTATCGAGGCGTGACTTTCAAAGCGAGGGAAGCTCGTAATAATAATTTTCATTAAAATAAGTAAGAATAATGACACAGAGAACTAAGGCTACTCTTAGTAGTCTTCCTATTGTACAGTCACACGTAGGTCCCATGTCGAGGCGTGACTTCCAAACTGAGGGAAGCTCCAAATAATAATTTTCATTAAAGTAAGTGAGAATAATGACACAAAGAACTAAGGCTACTCTTTAGTACACTTTCTGTTGTACAGTCACACGTAGGTCGATTATCGAGGCGTGACTTCCAAAGTGAGGGAAGCTCCAAATAATAAATGTCATTAAAATAAGTAAGAATAATGACACAGAGAACTAAGGCTGCTCTTTGTACTCTTTCTATTGTACACTCACACATAGATCCAGTGTCGAGGTGGGACTTTCAAAACGAGAGAAGCTCTAAATTCTAATTTTCATTAAAGTAAGAGAGAATAATCACTCAAAGAACTAAGGCTACTCTTTAGTACTCTTTCTATTGTACACTCACACATAGATCCAGTGTCGAGGTGGGACTTTCAAAACGAGAGAAGCTCTAAATTCTAATTTTCATTAAAGTAAGAGAGAATAATCACTCAAAGAACTAAGGCTACTCTTTAGTACTCTTTCTATTGTACAGTCACACGTAGGTCCAGTGTCCAGGTGTGACTTTGAAAGCGAGGAAAGCTCCAAATAATAATTTTCATTAAAATAAGTGAGAATAATGACACAAAGAACTAAGGCTACTCTTTAGTAATCTTTCTATTGTACAGTCACACGTAGGTGCAGTGTCGAGGCGTGACTTCCAAAGCGAGGAAAGCACCAAATAATAATTTTCATTAAAATAAGTGAGAATAATGACACAAAGAGCTAAGGCTACTCTTTAGTAATCTTTCTATTGTACAGTCACACGTAGGTCCAGTGTCGGGGCATGACTTCCAAAGCGAGGAAAGCACCAAATAATAATTTTCATTAAAATAAGAAAGAATAGACTCAAAGAACTAAGGCTACCCTTTAATACTCATTCTATTGTACAGTCACAGGTAGGTCCAGTATCGAGGCGTGACTTTCAAAGCGAGGGAAGCTCGTAATAATAATTTTCATTAAAATAAGTAAGAATAATGACACAGAGAACTAAGGCTACTCTTAGTAGCCTTTCTATTGTACAGTCACACGTAGGTCCCATGTCGAGGCGTGACTTCCAAACTGAGGGAAGCTCCAAATAATAATTTTCATTAAAGTAAGTGAGAATAATGACACAAAGAACTAAGGCTACTCTTTAGTACACTTTCTGTTGTACAGTCACACGTAGGTCGAGTATCGAGGCGTGACTTCCAAAGTGAGGGAAGCTCCAAATAATAAATGTCATTAAAATAAGTAAGAATAATGACACAGAGAACTAAGGCTGCTCTTTGTACTCTTTCTATTGTACACTCACACATAGATCCAGTTTCGAGGTGGGACTTTCAAAACGAGAGAAGCTCTAAATTCTAATTTTCATTAAAGTAAGAGAGAATAATCACTCAAAGAACTAAGGCTACTCTTTAGTACTCTTTCTATTGTACAGTCACACGTAGGTCCAGTGTCCAGGTGTGACTTTGAAAGCGAGGAAAGCTCCAAATAATAATTTTCATTAAAATAAGTGAGAATAATGACTCAAAGAACTAAGGCTACTCTTTAGTACTCTTTCTATTGTACAGTCACACGTAGGTACAGTATAAAGGCGTGACTTCCAAAGTGAGGGAAGCTCCAAATGATAATTTTCATTAAAATAAGTGAGAATAATGACTCAAAGAACTAAGGCTTCTCTTTAGTACTCTTTCTATTGTACAGTCACACGTAGATCCAGTGTCGGGGTGTGACTTTCAAAACGAGAGAAGCTCTAAATAATAATTTTCATTAAAATAAGAGAGAATGATGACTCAAAGAACTAAGGCTATTCTTTAGTACTCGTTCTATTGTACAGTCACACGTAGATCCAGTGTCGGTGTGTGACTTTCAAAACGAGAGAAACTCTAAATAATAATTTTTATTAAAATAAGAGAGAATAATGACTCAAAGAACTAAGGCTACTCTTCAGTACTCTTTCTATTGTACAGTCACACGTAGGTCCAGTATCGAGGCGTGACTTCCAAAGTGAGCTAGGCTCCAAATAATTTTCATTAAAATAAGTGAGAATAATGACTCAAAGAACTGACGCTACTCTACAGTACTCTTTCTATTGTACAGTCACAAGTAAGTCCAGTGTCGAGGCGTGACTTTGGAAGCGAGGGAAGCTCCAATAATAATTTTCATTGAAATAAGTGAGAATAATGACTCAAAGAAGTAAGGCTACTCTTTAGTACTCTTTCTATTATACAGTCACACGTAGGTACAGTATAAAGGCGTGACTTCCAAAGTGAGGGAAGCTCCAAATGATAATTTTCATTAAAATAAGTGAGAATAATGACTCAAAGAACTAAGGCTTCTCTTTAGTACTCTTTCTATTGTACAGTCACACGTAGAGCCAGTGTCGGGGTGTGACTTTCAAAACGAGAGAAGCTCTAAATAATAATTTTCATTAAAATAAGAGAGAATGATGACTCAAAGAACTAAGGCTATTCTTTAGTACTCTTTCTATTGTACAGTCACACGTAGATCCAGTGTCGGTGTGTGACTTTCAAAACGAGAGAAACTCTAAATAATAATTTTTATTAAAATAAGAGAGAATAATGACTCAAAGAACTAAGGCTACTCTTCAGTACTCTTTCTATTGTACAGTCTCACGTAGGTCCAGTATCGAGGCGTGACTTCCAAAGTGAGGGAAGCTCCAAATAATAATTTTCATTAAAATAAGAAAGAATAATGGCTCAAGGAACTAAGGCTACTCCTCAGTACCCTTTCTGTTGTATAGTCACACGTAGGCCGTTCTTGCATTACAAGACTGCTTACACTACAGGCAGACATATTCCTGCTTCCCCTCTCCACTCAGACGTTCCAGTTTTTCTACAGCTGTCCCACACCGCGTAAACTGTTAGCCTAAAATGGAAAAAGTACGCAATTGACAGACTTTTGCTAATGAATTAAAGCTACACAGGAATTTCCAATTTTTCATCACTAAATATTCAATCTACGTAAAGTATTATTGCTAATGATATTAAAATATATTTACAGTTGCATTTAAAAACGCGACAACAAGGCTTTTCTTCACACGCTACAGAGATTTCACGTGACAAAATCTGTCAGTGCTTCCTAACTATCGAGGGGTCCCAATTGCCTCGAGAAGCCTACGAAGCTGGGATCCAACGTTACGAATGCATAAATACAGAAATGTTCAAGATTGAATGAGCTCACGGAACTGGTCACTGGAATCTAATCAGCGGTCAAATTGTTCACAGCACTACGGATGTTAACCAATACATTTTGTAAATGTATCCAGAGCAAATAAAATATTGTTTGGTATGAACTTTCTTCTTTTTCTTCCTTTTCCCCCCTGAAATTCTTGGCGAAGCAGTACTTCGAGATTTTCATTGCACTGATTATTCTCCTTATTTTACCACTGCCTATTCTTTTCTAATATAGGAGTACATTTATAAATAGATTCAAAATGAAAGATTTAGTGCCATGGCCAGGATTTGAGCCACGGATCTCCTGGTTTCCGTCTCAGTGCTCTAACCCATTGAGCCACCATGGTCAACTTGCCGTCACGACATTGAATTCTCCATTTGACTCGTATTTGATCTTAGCCTATTTACAGCTAGTGTGAAGAAATGATTAATTTGCATGAATTAACTAATATAGGAATACTTTATTCCTGTTTTTATCCCTTCGCCATGAAAAGAGGACGGGATTTAAAAGGCAGCACATAGCGACCAGTTAAAAACATTTGACTATCACTATGTCTGGTGCATCCTCACATCCAGCTTGTGCCTACAAATAATTAGCAACGAGATAATTTCTGTAAATGTTTTTCTTGATTAGCACCAAGGACATAGAACAATAACTGTTTGTAAAAGTAGTTTTTACAAGAGTAGAGAAAGTCATGTTACTTGCCTTGAGTTCCTGCAGACAGCTATTTACGTATGAACGTTGTTGAATTAATTACTTTTCATTTATTTATCAATAACCGGTATAAGAAAATGTTAACATTTACAATTTGGTTTATTACTCTCTTCACAGTGAGAGTTTTCCTTTATTGCCGCTAGGTGGAGAGTTGCCTCCGCTGTATTGGCTAACCCTTGTAACATGGTTTATTGGTACTTAAATAATAATTGGTTCTGTAGCATGAGATACGAGGGTAGTTTCCCCAGGGGTAAGGGATGCAAGGGGCGTAGCCAGGTACTTGTTCTGATGAAATTATTTCGAGCACGGATCACAGAACCAAGTAGTTGCAGGGAAACGGAGTGAGACGAGTGTTCCAAATATGTACAGTAACGGGCATAAAATGTGATGTACTACTCGACAAAGCGTTGAGGCGTGTTGACCTTGACTGACCAGCGCTGCCATCGCCCATTTATCTGGAAATAAGAAGAGTGACATATAAGTTGCCATACAGTTAGTGACGAAAGACAAATAGATCCCTTGGAAGCTGTGTGATATGAAAGGTCAGCCAATTACACTGGGGAACAAAAAAAATATATATATTTTTTATATACCCGAAACAAAATAGGCAAATTCTTATGTAAACTGATCTGCTGATTCCAAAAATTCCCCTCAAAATGCTGTATCACGTAACGTTTTTTAGGTATTCATAATTTTTTATGAATTCTTACAGAAATGTTATGTGATAACTCATATTTGATTAATTGAAAATAATAGGTATTTTATTGCCAAATAACATTGAAAATAATAATAATTATTATTAATTATTATTAAAATAAATAAACACAAAACAATGGTGAGAGTGCAAAAAGTGGATTTTAAGTGACATACGGCAACCTATTTCTTTGTAGCTCCTTAATAGTTCTGAGACTAAAGTTTCATAATTTTCTTCTCTTTTATTGTCCAGGAAGCCTTCCATCACTGATTTAAATGATTTCCATGCTGCCAGTTCAACACGTTTAAGCTTTGATTCAAAAACACTGTCTGTAAGAAGTAGTCTTATTTGAGAACCGACAAATATACCTTCCTTCAATTTAGATTCACTTATTTTGGGAAAGATACTTCTTAAATACTCAAATGTACTTCCACTTTTGTCCAAACCTTTAGCAAAATTCTTCATTAACCCGAGCTTTATGTGAAGTGGGGGGAGAAGAACTTTGTTTGGGTCTACTGGAGGCACATACTTAACATTGCTTGCTCCAGGGGTATAGTCTTCCCTTTTCCCCCATTCTTTCACTATAAAATGCTTGACAGTTGCCCTACTGTCCCATAAGCACAAAAACAGCAATATTTTGTGAAACCTCCCTGCAGTCCCGTTAGCAATGCAACTAACTTGAGGTCACTACAAATTTCCCAGCCATGGTTTTGATAACTAATAGCATCTAAAATGATGGACATGGAATCGTATGTCTCCTTCATTCCTATGGCATGAAATAAAGGTAGTGAAGGTAGTAAATTGTCATTATGAAGCAACACTGCCTTTAAGCTGTATTTAGAAGAGTCAATGGCTATTATTTTAAATTAAGTCAATATGAGTTGGTATCATACCTCATTTCTGTAATTTTATATAAAAGAATAAGAATATCTCAAAAATGTTACGTGATACAGCATTTTCAGAGGCATTTTTGGAATTAGCGAGTCATTTTGCATAAGAATTAGCCTATTTTGTTTCGGGTACAAAAAACGTGTTCCCTAATGTTATTATACGCAACACGGGTGCATAATAATATCTACAAAATAATCTTAATGATAATACATGCATTAAATATGTACCCACGTAATTGTTTATTGTAATATTTTTCAAAAACCGAAAATTAGGGTAATCAGCTCAATCTTCAGCAATTTTCATTACGGAAAAGAGAGAAAACAAACTAAATTAATCGCTACACCTTTGTTATTAAATGATTATTGCACCTATAGCTAAATATGATTTACTCAACTGGCAAAGACCTAACGTCAAACATCAGTGATGTTCTGTTACTAATTGATGTCTCACTGTCATTGTCGCTATTATCGTATACAAATCATAAACCTCAACCTTCTTGTTTCAGTAATCTATTCATTTTCCCAATAATAATCAATTCCTTTAGTCCTTTGGTTAAAAAGAGAAATTAAGTCATTAATGGGAACCTTTTCGTATTGAATAATTTCTGTAATTATAGATAGTATACGGTAATACAACTATTTCTCAAATCTCGGTCAGGGTGATAAGGTTTGGATGAGTTTTTTTCAGGGCTTCCCTTATCTTTAAAGACGAATGTCGTGTAACTATTAGCTCTATGGGACCTGGGCTCATTAGAACATCATTTCACGCACAACATTCATCATCCGATATGACGTAACGTTGGATTATGTAAATTACGAAAAAAAAATTGAAGTGTAAAAAATCTGTACATATAAGACATTGTCGTAATATAACTACATGATTTAAATGCATCACAATCTTAAGCTATAGAAGATTATGAGTATATAATTTTAGTTATCTATTATTATTATTATTATTATTATTATTATTATTATTATTATTATTATTATTATTATTATTATTATTATTATTATTATTATTATTATTATTATTATTATTATTATTATTATTATTATTATTATTATTATTATTATTATTATTATTATTATTATTATTATTATTATTATTATTATTATTATTATTATTATTATTATTATTATTATTATTATTATTATTATTATTATTATTATTATTATTATTATTATTATTATTATTATTATTATTATTATTATTATTATTATTATTATTATTATTATTATTATTATTATTATTATTATTATTATTATTATTATTATTATTATTATTATTATTATTATTATTATTATTATTATTATTATTATTATTATTATTATTATTATTATTATTATTATTATTATTATTATTATTATTATTATTATTATTATTATTATTATTATTATTATTATTATTATTATTATTATTACTATTATTTATTGCAATTAATAATAAAACAGAATCTCTTGCTAGATTAAAGATAGATCTGAATGAAAATAACATCACTTCATTCATCGTCCGATATAACTCAATGTTGAAGGTTTTCACTTATCCTGAAAGATGAATGTCTGGTAACTCTAAGCTCTATGTACCCTGTACTCATTTGAACATCATTTCATTCATCGTCCGATGTGACTTAACGTTGGAGGTTTACCCTTATCCTGAAAGATGAATGTCTGGTAACTCTAAGCTCTATGTACCCTGTACTCATTTGAACATCATTTCATTCATCGTCCGATATGACTTAACGTTGGAGGTTTACCCTTATCCTGAAAGATGACTGTCTGGTAACTCTGAGCTCATGTACCCTGTACTCATTTGAACATCATGTGATTCATCTTCCGATATGACTTTACGTTGGAGGTTTTCCCTTATCCTGAAAGATAAATGTCTGGTAACCCTAAGCTCATGTACCCTGTACTCATTTGAACATCATGTCATTCATCGTCCGATATGACTTAACGTTGGAGGTTTTCCCTTATCCTGAAAGATGAATGTCTGGTAACTCTATGCTCATGTACCCTGTACTCATTTGAACATCATTTCATTCATCGTCCGATATGACTTAACGTTGGAGGTTTTCCCTTATCCTGAAAGATGAATGTCTGGTAACTCTAAGCTCATGTACCCTGTACTCATTTGAACATCATTTCATTCATCGCCCGATATGACTTAACGTTGGAGGTTTCCCATATTCTGAAAGATGAATGTCTGGTAACTCTAAGCTCATGTACCCTGTACTCATTTGAACATCATGTCATTCATCGTCCGATATGACTTAACGTTGGAGGTTTTCCCTTATCCTGAAAGATGAATGTCTGGTAACTCTAAGCTCATGTACCCTGTACTCATTTGAACATCATGTCATTCATCGTCCGATATGACTTAACGTTGGAGGTTTTCCCTTATCCTGAAAGATGAATGTCTGGTAACTCTAAGCTCATGTACCCTGTACTCATTTGAACATCATGTCATTCATCGTCCGATATGACTTAACGTTGGAGGTTTTCCCTTATCCTGAAAGATGAATGTCTGGTAACTCTAAGCTCATGTACCCTGTACTCATTTGAACATCATGTCATTCATCGTCCGATATGACTTAACGTTGGAGGTTTTCCCTTATCCTGAAAGATAAATGTCTAGTAACTCTAAGCTCATGTACCCTGTACTCATTTGAACATCATGTCATTCATCGCCCGATATGACTTAACGTTGGAGGTTTTCCCATATTCTGAAAGATAAATGTCTGGTAACTCTAAGCTCATGTACCCTCTACTCATTTGAACATCATATCATTCATCGTCCGATATGACTTAACGTTGGAGGTTTACCCTTATCCTGAAAGATGAATGTCTGGTAACTCTAAGCTCATGTACCCTGTACTCATTTGAACATCATGTCATTCATCGTCCGATATGACTTAACGTTGGAGGTTTTCCCTTATCCTGAAAGAAGAATGTCTGGTAACTCTAAGCTCATGTACCCTGTACTCATTTGAACATCATTTCATTCATCGTCCGATGTGACTTAACGTTGGAAGTTTACCCTTATCCTGAAAGATGAATGTCTGGTAACTCTAAGCTCTATGTACCCTGTACTCATTTGAACATCATTTCATTCATCGTCCGATATGACTTAACGTTGGAGGTTTACCCTTATCCTGAAAGATGACTTTCTGGTAACTCTGAGCTCATGTACCCTGTACTCATTTGAACATCATGTGATTCATCTTCCGATATGACTTTACGTTGGAGGTTTTCCCTTATCCTGAAAGATAAATGTCTGGTAACCCTAAGCTCATGTACCCTGTACTCATTTGAACATCATGTCATTCATCGTCCGATATGACTTAACGTTGGAGGTTTTCCCTTATCCTGAAAGATGAATGTCTGGTAACTCTATGCTCATGTACCCTGTACTCATTTGAACATCATTTCATTCATCGTCCGATATGACTTAACGTTGGAGGTTTTCCCTTATCCTGAAAGATGAATGTCTGGTAAATCTAAGCTCTATGTACCCTGTACTCATTTGAACATCATTTCATTCATCGCCCGATATGACTTAACGTTGGAGGTTTCCCCATATTCTGAAAGATGAATGTCTGGTAACTCTAAGCTCATGTACCCTGTACTCATTTGAACATCATGTCATTCATCGTCCGATATGACTTAACGTTGGAGGTTTTCCCTTATCCTGAAAGATGAATGTCTGGTAACTCTATGCTCATGTACCCTGTACTCATTTGAACATCATTTCATTCATCGTCCGATATGACTTAACGTTGGAGGTTTTCCCTTATCCTGAAAGATGAATGTCTGGTAAATCTAAGCTCTATGGACCCTGTACTCATTTGAACATCATTTCATTCATCGCCCGATATGACTTAACGTTGGAGGTTTCCCCATATTCTGAAAGATGAATGTCTGGTAACTCTAAGCTCTATGTACCCTGTACTCATTTGTACTTCATTTCATTCATCGTCCGATATGACTTAACGTTGGAGGTTTTCCCTTATCCCGAAAGATGAATGTCTGGTAAATCTAAGCTCTATGTACCCTGTACTCATTTGAACATCATTTCATTCATCGCCCGATATGACTTAACGTTGGAGGTTTCCCCATATTCTGAAAGATGAATGTCTGGTAACTCTAAGCTCATGTACCCTTTACTCATTTGAACATCATGTCATTCATCGTCCGATATGACTTAACGTTGGAGGTTTTCCCTTATCCTGAAAGATGAATGTCTGGTAACTCTAAGCTCTATGTACCCTGTACTCATTTGAACATCATTTCATTCATCATCTGATATGACTTGACGTTGGAGGTTTTCCCTTATTCTGAAAGATGAATGTCTGGTAACTTAAGCTCTATGTACCCTGTACTCATTTGAACATCATTTCATTCATCATCTGATATGACTTGACGTTGGAGGTTTTCCCTTATCCTGAAAGATGAATGTCTGGTAACTTAAGCTCTATGTACCCTGTACTCATTTGTACATCATTTCATTCATCGTCCGATATGACTTAACGTTGGAGGTTTTCTCTTATCCTGAAAGATGAATGTCTGGTAACTTAAGCTCTATGTACCCTGTACTCATTTGAACATCATTTCATTCATCGTCCGATATGACTTAACGTTGGAGGTTTTCCCTTATCCTGAAAGATGAATGTCTGGTAACTTAAGCTCTATGTACCCTGTACTCATTTGTACATCATTTCATTCATCGTCCGATATGACTTAACGTTTGAGGTGTTTCCTTATTCTGAAAGATGAATGTCTGGTAACTTAAGCTCTATGTACCCTGTACTCATTTGTACATCATTTCATTCATCGTCCGATATGACTTAACGTTGGAGGTTTTCCCTTATCCTGAAAGATGAATGTCTGGTAACTTAAGCTCTATGTAACCTGTACTCATTTGTACATCATTTCATTCATCGTCCGATATGACTTAACGTTTGAGGTGTTTCCTTATTCTGAAAGATGAATGTCTGGTAACTTAAGCTCTATGTACCCTGTACTCATTTGTACATCATTTCATTCATCGTCCGATATGACTTAACGTTTGAGGTTTTCCCTTATCCTGAAAGATGAATGTCTGGTAACTTAAGCTCTATGTACCCTGTACTCATTTGTACATCATTTCATTCATCGTCCGATATGACTTAACGTTGGAGGTTTTCTCTTATCCTGAAAGATGAATGTCTGGTAACTTAAGCTCTATGTACCCTGTACTCATTTGTACATCATTTCATTCATCGTCCGATATGACTTAACGTTTTAGGTGTTTCCTTATTCTGAAAGATGAATGTCTGGTAACTTAAGCTCTATGTAGCCTGTACTCATTTGTACATCATTTCATTCATCGTCCGATATGACTTAACGTTGGAGGTTTTCTCTTATCCTGAAAGATGAATGTCTATAACTTAAGCTCTATGTACCCTGTACTCATTTGTACATCATTTCATTCATCGTCCGATATGACTTAACGTTTGAGGTGTTTCCTTATTCTGAAAGATGAATGTCGGGTAACTTAAGCTCTATGTACCCTGTACTCATTTGTACATCATTTCATTCATCGTCCGATATGACTTAACGTTGGAGGTTTTCCCTTATCCTGAAAGATGAATGTCTGGTAACTTAAGCTCTATGTACCCTGTACTCATTTGTACATCATTTCATTCATCGTCCGATATGACTTAACGTTGGAGGTTTTCCCTTATCCTGAAAGATGAATGTCGGGTAACTTAAGCTCTATGTACCCTGTACTCATTTGTACATCATTTCATTCATCGTCCGATATGACTTAACGTTGGAGGTTTTCCCTTATCCCGAAAGATGAATGTCTGGTAAATCTAAGCTCTATGTACCCTGTACTCATTTGTACATCATTTCATTCATCGTCCGATATGACTTAACGTTTGAGGTGTTTCCTTATTCTGAAAGATGAATGTCTGGTAACTCTAAGCTCTATGTACCCTGTACTCATTGGAACATCATTTCATTCATCGTCCGATATGACTTAACGTTGGAGGTTTTCACTTATCCTGAAAGATGAATGTCTGGTAACTCTAAGCTCTATGTACCCTGTACTCATTGGAACACCATTTCATTCATCGTCCGATATGACTTAACGTTGGAGGATTTCTCTTATCCTGAAAGATGAATGTCTGGTAACTCTAAGCTCTATGTACCCTGTACTCATTGGAACACCATTTCATTCATCGTCCGATATGACTTAACGTTGGAGGTTTTCACTTATCCTGAAAGATGAATGTCTGGTAACTCTAAGCTCTATGTACCCTGTACTCATTGGAACACCATTTCATTCATCGTCCGATATGACTTAACGTTGGAGGTTTTCACTTATCCTGAAAGATGAATGTCTGGTAACTCTAAGCTCTATGTACCCTGTACTCATTTGAACATCATTTCATTCATCGTCTGATATGACTTAACGTTGGAGGTTTTCCCTTATTCTGAAAGATGAATGTCTGGTAACTCTAAGCTCTATGTACCCTGTACTCATTTGAACATCATTTCATTCATCGTCTGATATGACTTAACGTTGGAGGTTTTCCCTTATCCTGAAAGATGAATGTCTGGTAACTCTAAGCTCTATGTACCCTGTACTGATTTTAACATCATTTCATTCATCGTCTGATATGACTTAACGTTGGAGGTTTTCCCTTATTCTGAAAGATGAATGTCTGGTAACTATAAGCTCTATGTACCCTGTACTCATTTGAACATCATTTCATTCATCATCTGATATGACTTGACGTTGGAGGTTTTCCCTTATTCTGAAAGATGAATGTCTGGTAACTGTAAGCTCTATGTACCCTGTACTCATTTGAACATCATTTCATTCATCATCTGATATGACTTAACGTTGGAGGTTTTCTCTTATCCTGAAAGATGAATGTCTGGTAACCTAAGCTCTATGTACCCTGTACTCATTTGAACATCATTTCATTCATCATCTGATATGACTTAACGTTGGAGGTTTTCCCTTACCTGAAAGATGGATGTCTGGTAACTCTAAGCTCTATGTACCCTGTACTCATTTGAACATCATTTCATTCATCGTCTGATATGACTTAACGTTGGAGGTTTTCCCTTACCTGAAAGATGGATGTCTGGTAACTCTAAGCTCTATGTACCCTGTACACATTTGAACATCATTTCATTCATCATCTGATATGACTTAACGTTGGAGGTTTCCCCTTATCCTGAAAGATGAATGTCTGGTAACTCTAAGCGCTAATGACCTATAGAGCATCGTATAGAAGTGTTTACCTATATACAGTGAACGTGTCAATCCCATTTCTACTTACCTATTGTACATAATATAATGATGATTGTGATATACTGGAATATAACTGCGCAAATAAATAACAAATGTTGGAGGAAGTTGGGATTGTTAAACTCTGTATTTTAACTGACTCAAATAATAAATATTCATGGTAGGAAGGTTTCTTTGTTAATATCCCTGCACTCATGTAGTGCTTACAAAGTAAAACGGTTTACTCACTTGTATGAGTCAACATAAACCGGTAAGTGTGAACAAAGGCTGTGATAACGTGCGTAGTGATTCCTTTTTTTCGCAAAAGATAAGCTAACATTGAACCTGAGGGTAATGTAACGCCCCTGTATAAATACTGGGGACCCAAACACTTTCGCCAACACAACACCATGAACTGGACAACGCTACTACTGCTGCTGAGTGTAACATATTGTTACAGCTCGTCGCCAACACCAGGTGAGGACCCCATTCACAATTGATCAGTTGCTTTCATTGTAATGGTACATTTAGGAGAACGCAATGGCCGAAATAATGTTCAAATGAGTACAGGTTACATAGAGCTTAGAGTTACCAGACATTCATCTTTCAGAATAAGGGAAAACCTCCAACATTAAGTCATATCGGACGATGAATGAAATGATGTTCAAATGAGTACAGGGTACATAGAGTTTAGAGTTACTAGACATTCATCTTTCAGGATAAGGGTAAACCAACGTTAAGTCATATCAGACGACGAATGAAATGATGTTCAAATGAGTACAGGGTACATAGAGTTTAGAGTTACTAGACATTCATCTTTCAGGATAAGGGTAAACCAACGTTAAGTCATATCAGACGACGAATGAAATGATGTTCAAATGAGTACAGGGTACATAGAGTTTAGAATTACTAGACATTCATCTTTCAGTATAGGGGTAAACCAACGTTAAGTCATATCGGACGATAAATGAAATGATGTTCAAATAAGTACAGGGTACATAGAGCTTAGATTTACCAGACATTCATCTTTCGGGATAAGGGAAAACCTCCAACGTTAAGTCATATCGGACGATGAATGAAATGAAGTACAAATGAGTACAGGTTACATAGAGCTTAGTTTTACCAGACATTCATCTTTCAGAATAAGGGAAAACCTCCAACGTTAAGTCATATCGGATGATGACTGAAATGATGTACAAATGAGTACAGGTTACATAGAGCTTAGAGTTACCAGACATTCATCTTTCTGGATAAGGGAAAACTTCCAATGTTAAGTCATATCGGACGATGACTGAAATGATGTACAAATGAGTACAGGGTACATAGAGCTTAGAGTTACCAGACATTCATCTTTCTGCATAAGGGAAAACTTCCAATGTTAAGTCATATCGGACGATGAATGAAATGATGTACAAATGAGTACAGGGTACATAGAGCTTAGAGTTACCAGACATTCATCTTTCTGGATAAGGGAAAACTTCCAATGTTAAGTCATATCGGACGATGAATGAAATGATATACAAATGAGTACAGGGTACATAGAGCTTAGAGTTACCAGACATTCATCTTTCTGGATAAGGGAAAACCTCCAATGTTAAGTCATATCGGACGATGAATGAAATGATGTACAAATGAGTGCAGGGTACATGGAGCTTAGAGTTACCAGACATTCATCTTTTTGGATAAGGGAAAACCTCCAATGTTAAGTCATATCGGACGATGAATGAAATTATGTTGAAATGTGTACAGCGTGCATAGAGCTTAGAGTTACCAAACATTGATCTTTGAGGATAACAGAAAACCTCCAACGTTAAGTAATATCGGATTTTCACTTAGATAATCAGACCTGTTTCATATGCTTTATTCTCTTTCCCCTTCTTTTCAAATGCATTGTATTCTTCTTCATTTTAAGCTCTGAACTTTTAGGGCAATATCTCCAACATCAAATTACGTACAATTCTTGAATGTCATTTGGAATAGGAATTTTGACATTTTTTGGAACTAGTGTTATTGAAGCTTCAATTTAACAAGTATATTACTTACAAGAACTGCAAAATGGCAACCACAAAGAAGTTTGTTTATGAATAGTTCCACCCAACATCTCCAGCATAGCAGATTTTACTACATCCATTGTTTCTAATTTTATCACTGATTATCAGGAGGCCTTGTTCATTAATTTGTACTACATTTCCATACGTCAAGAACGACAAACCATGGACATAAGTATCTATGCAAATATCTGTGGATTGACGGAAAAACTGTGTGTGCTTTTATTTTTATAAAAAAAACCTCTTTTTTAAGCATATATTGCAGCTTGATTTGGAACTTTCTCGCTTGATGTTGCATAGATAACTATTAGAAAAGTATCAATGTTTTATATTCACGCCCTCTATCGTCTGTTTTACGTAGCTTCTATTATGAAAGCTTATCTTTTGCGCTTCATGTGATAAACGTTGCAAAAATAGTTTCTTTTTACATTTTGTTCGTAGATAAGTGAAACCAAGTCGACACTCAGATGTTTACAAACAAGTGACTATCTGCTGACCCTGAAATTCCGTTCTCTTTCGACGATAACGTAAATAGCCGAAGCACTTAAAAAATACCAAAGTATTGAGCCATCCAAACGAATAATAGTGGATTGCTCAGACACGGCTAATGCCACTAGAATTGATCAACTATATTTTTAAAACTGATTTAAGATTTTTTATGGTAAACTTTTGCTGTTTTCAGCGTTTGTAAGTTAATAAGATTAGGCAACTACTCAGGCTATTCTCAGAAAGTTTAAGTCATACATTTTATTTATTCGCAGATATCTTGAATTTGTGTTAATTTAACGAACCGTAGACACCATTTTGAGAACATATAACATTTTAAATATACATAAAGAGTATTTTGGATAAAATCTTCGTAATATCCTTGGAATATATTGAAGTTAAATGCCAAGTTTAATCTAGTTTTTAAGTTGTTTACTATCTCGCATAAAATATAAGCCTACTATTTCTAAAAAGAGAAAGAAAAAACGCTTTTTAGATACAGAGATCTCAAAACTCGTAGCCCGCCTTGGTAGCGTGGTGGTAGTATGTCTGCCTCACGTTCAAGAGGTCCCGAGTTCGAGTCTCGGTCAGGGTGAGTTACCTGGATAAGGTTTTTCCGGGGTTTTCCCTTATCCTTCAAGATGAATGTCGGGTATTTCTAAGCTTCATGGACCACGGACTCATTTGTGCAGTGCACATCATTTAATTCATTCCATTCATCGCCCGATATGACAACGTTGAAGGACGTAAATTACAACAACAACAAAACCACCTTTATTGAAGTTTTGGATGGGAAGCTTACGTTAATCCCCTCACCCCATTTGGTTGTATAGGTAGGTATACCTTACAGTAATTAAAAATAATTTAAAGCATGACAATAACGAGTTAATTCTCTATATACAATATATCCTTAAATATTAATAGAAGAAAACTACTACATTAGTTATAAAACTGTAATGGCTGCGTTAATTAATCTAACTGCAACAATATGAAGATATAACTAAGTTATTAATAAAGACAACCTTTTGCACGAGTGCGTTTCTGAGGCGTGTGTATTGTTGCTGGTGCATATATGGATTTTTTAACACTTATCTTTGAAATAGCAGGTATTTCACGTTATGCCTTAAGTATAGTTGGTCATGGCCACTTCAGGAGACCTTAAAATCGTAATATTATATTTATGCGATGTAAATTTTGTGTTATCGTAGAACAAACAAAAGCAGGAAATGACGCACAATCCTAAAATGTTTATGTATACCGTATACTTGAGTGCACTCTGAACTTCATGAATTTTTAATAAACAATTATATATAGCTATCCTTTAAAAGGAAAAAATTTTTATACTTATTTTAATATCCTTGAAATTAGTAATAATAATGATAGTGATGATGATGATGATAATAATAATATGCCCTGTACCCCGAAATTAAAAATTACGCCCAATGGCTGATAGCTCCACCCCAGACTTTCCGTGGTCGGGAACCAGAGCTTCAGGCTCTACCCTACAATTCGGCCGCTTGTTCTCCAGCTCTGATATTTCTCGAGAGGGGGAAGCAGGCTGTTGCCAGTTCTTTACCGGGAATTCCAAGCAGAGGAACAATTCCTATTTTAAATATTTCACGTATTTGCGTATTTTACGAACCAGTAGTCATATTATTATAATAGCGATAATAATAGTGCTTACTAACACTAAAATTCGGAATTTACGCACGCAAAATATAACAAAGAAAGTTCATCAGCGCAAGCAGCTAAAGCCACGTGGCTCAAACAAATTTGACACCTGGCAACACGGTGATGGCTACGGGAGCCACGCCTGGCAGCAACAATGCTGATTGGCGCTAGCAGACAGTTTTAACCTCCTGACCACAACACCGGATGTAGAGACTCCCAGTTCTACCAACAGATGCAGTTAGTGTGTGTGTGTGAAAGGTGTGAACGAAATATTAGAATAGAGTAATGTTTTAAGGAATATATTGTATGATAGTTAAATTGCAAGTTGGATTTCAGAGTTTAAAGCTAACATAGTACTATATTTTCATTCTAAAGATAATTATGAGAATGTGTTTTCAATTGTTCATTATTGTATGTTGGTACTATTAACCTTGCCCCTTCACCTCTTGCAATCGGAAAACGTCAGAGCCGGAGATTCAACGGCCGGACTGTATTAGAGAGCTATTGGGGTCAGCACTTTGAATTTACCTAGCCTGTCAAATTTTCAGGGAACCAGTGATAACTTTCACCCATATTTTTCAAGAAATATGCATAAAAATGTGTGTGCCGATTGTTTACTTTTTTAGGTATTCAGACTACTACTATCTGTTCGCTGTTAGATAAAGTAAATGTCAAAGAAGCACGTGCAGGAAACTAACCCCATTGGCTCGAGGGTTTTAATACACCCGTGTTCTTCCACAATATAGTTCCGCGGTTTATTAAGCTTCTTCGCTTTGCCTGCTTTCAATAAATCATTCAAGTTGTTATAATATATAATTAACATTATAAAGTAATTACAGTAAACGCAATGACTCAGAGAGGCAGGAGGGGAAGGTTGTACGCATGCGCATTACTGATTAGCGAGCTGGTTGGCTGCCAGCACGTCGAATGCGTTCCATTAGCTAAGTACAGATGTACTATTTTATCTTGACAGGAATCCTGCGCGGTAGGGATAAGTACAGATGTACTATTTTATCTTGACAGGAATCCTGCGCGGTAGGGATGAGTAGCAACTGTGGTGGGGATAGTGCACCTATCGCCACAATTTGTCACACGCGTAAGATTACGAGAGGGGAGGGCGGTGCATAAGGTGTCTAAAAACAAATTTCATTCTCGAAGCCGTTTTGCAGCTCTTATAAACTAAGTTGTAATTCTTACTATGGTAGTAATCTCCACGCTTTTGTTGGATCTTAAATAGTACATAGGCATTTGGAACAAAACCCTGTTCTCCTCCAGCAGGCATGATGAACAACTGTCGGCCTTTCAATATCGCTGCAGAGTCCCTGTAACGTATTTCACTCCAGGCATATGGTCCAGTATGTGCTGTATTTATATAAGTTTCATCCATATAAACTATATAAACTTCACTTCGATATATCCGAATATTTCGTAAATACTTAAGCCTTTTTGCACGTATGGTGCGATGTTCGATTAAAATTTGTCTGTCACGCTTAGTGTTTTTTTTTTTTTCAAATAATCCTAGTTTCAAAAGAACTCTTCTTAATGTTCAGACACTGCCTTGGAAGTCAGTATAATTTTTAAGCTTCATAAGCACTTTCTTCAAAGGTGGTCTTTGTTTTTCTGTGTTTTAAAAATTATTCATAGCTCGCCTAACTACTTCTGAATTAGAACATCCAAATTACTGGATTCTTTGTTTACTGGGCATAGAGAAGGACGTTGTTGCACTAGCACCAATGGCTTTTCTTTCCTTAATAACTCTCCTAAACTGCTTTCAGACACAACTGTTGCCTCAAACACCCTTCCCCAGATTTTTATAGCTGACCCAGACCAATGCTCCTTTTTTTTTATAAATCTATGGATATTGGTTATTACTTCTCATATTTTTAAATGTAGCACTTTATTTCCTAATGTGCTGATAAGAGGTGTCATTTATAAATTCCCTCTTGGAAACAGGAGACCAGCACATTTTGAAACAAGCTGTAGTGTTACCGATTAGCTCTGCACGTGTTTAGTTGCTCGCAACTGACCTGCCCTCCCCTCCAGTTGCAACCGTTCTGAGGTGGACTTGTCCAGATACCACTGCGCATCGCTCTCTATCTGTCAAGATAAAAAATACATCTGTAGGTGTCTTCCATGCATCATGTGTTCATTATTGGCCGTGCATTTTTTAACATAATTGTATCTGGCCCTTTGACTAAAGGAGTTCTTGTTTATTTGTCTTCATAGAAGCTGTTTATCACCTTAGCTACTCTAAAGTCAACTAAATTACTTTCTTCAACATGGAACTTGCTAATGACGTTCTATTATTTGATCAAATTTCAACGCAAGTTTCTTACATAACTTACTGATGGTAACATATGGAATTTATTTAGTGCAATTATTTCTTTGTGAATAAGTGAATAATTCCAGTATCAAATGTTTGAAATTTTCTAAAATGTATGCATATTGCCTACAGATAATGAAAGCATGGACATGAACCAAGGATATTATCGGATACCGGATAGTGACATCTGCATCTTCAGAGGAATGCCAGTCAACTGTAACATGTTCCTAAGGCTGCCTTGCATTTTCAACGCCATGGGTCCATCTTCATGGGGTCCACGTGTACCTCAGGGAGGCAGAGGACCCAGAACCAAACGACAAGTGGCTGGTGCAACTGCTATAACGTCCACGAGAGGATTTGCTTATCCTTTCGGATTGTATGGAGGATATCCGTTTATGGGTAGTGGTTATGGTCCTTGGAGCAACCAGAACTTTTAATAAAAAAAACTATTATAAACACTATAGACACAATTCACCTCTGCACGCACATTTTCTCTCCTTCGTGTTTGGGATGTTGTGAATTATACCTTCAAATGTTTGTATTGCTGAATTTGCTGTTAGAATGTGCTTAAAGAGGTTTGTAGTCTACCTCTGCAGGCAAATTACATATACAAGCAAAGCTATCATTCTATCTTTTCGACTAGCCTTCCTTGGGTGAGCATATTCATTTGTATTGCATTATCATGTCCCCATTGTTATCAAATATCCATATTAAATCTTGCGTAGTTGTTATCTGAAGCCATTAAGCGAAACTCTAAAACTTGTTAGTCTAATAGGATGAGGTCTCTTAGTAAATCTAACACTGCAACATTTTGAAGCCCAAGTTTTGTACTCACGTAATTTGCTATTGTCAATGAAACGTTTTGAAATGTTTGGCGATTTTGCGTTACCTTTGGACATTTTACAGCAGATGAATAACAAGGCACTTGATCAATAGTGTTCAACACTCTATGGCACCAAATAGCTCATTTTAATAAGACACAAATAACCACAGTATAAGTGCATACTGTTGCTACACCAGACACCATAACCTCAAAACAAAACAAAGCTTATAACTCTAAACAACTTAGAAAAATCAAGGTGGCCGTGAAACCTGAGTAAACCGAAAATAGGTGTACGATTTTATATTAAATTTTATTTTTAAACACTTTGATATCTATGTAATGTCCTGTATCAGTCATAGGGATTTAGATACTCCATAAATTAAGTCCAATTTTATAATTTTATGTTCAAAGTTCTATACAGTGCTAATTTCTCATCTAAAATTTCAAACTTTCATCACCGCCATTTATTACAAATTTAATGTCTCCTTGAAGTATTCTACAACAACCAAAACGAATGTAATGTATACTTATTTACATACTCATTTGTTGAACTCAATATTAAACTGGTCTTGAAGTGTTTAAAAACCTTTTTCAGAAGAATATTTGAACGTTTGTGTGTAAATTGAATGTAAACTACAAATATTGTTTTCCACTTTCTATTGCTCAAATATTTACCTATGTATTACATAAACTTAATGTATGTCATGTTGAATTAACATTATTGTAGTCCTACACTGTAGCTTTTTAAAAAAATAAATACTTTCCAACAAAGCTCTGTAACTTTTACACTCCTGTTGAAGAATCACACTGATATGCATGATTCTAGGATTTCTTCCAAAATACGTCTACTTTACTAAATTTCATATGCTGATTCCAAAACTGTAATCAGTTTTTTCTTCTATATTCCATTTTTTTACAATTAGCAGTTATACCTAAAATGTTTTAATGTAGTTGTCTACCTAAATATTGCATGGAACTAAGAAATACTAATAATTTCTTTGTTGAAATTAATATGTTTCACAACAATGACACCAAGGTAGCAGACAACAATACTAAAATTCATCTGAAAAGTGTAATGTGGTATAATGGATATAAATATGCATCCTTTCCAGTAACCCATTCAGTTTACCTTAATGAAACGGATCATAACCTAAAATTACTTCTGGAAAATGTCAAATATGCAGAACATAAGAGGAAGGTATGTGAAGATTTAAATGATATTGACATACTATAGTGTGATCCATATAAAGCTGAACCATTTCAATAAGAGGACACACGTGCAACTTTTGGACAGTATAATACACAATTGGGAGATTACATTACACTATTTAAATCTCAGAGAAAATGTTGGAAGTATCCTCCACCAGCATCTATACATGTTTGTACTCGTCTCAGCATATTGTGACTTTGTGGGTTCGTAGAATTCTTCTTCTTCTTCTTCTTCTTCTCTTCTTCTTCTTCTTCTTCTTCTTCTTCTTCTTTCTTCTCTTCTTCTCTTCTTCTTCTTCTTCTTCTTCTTCTTCTTCTTCTTCTTCTTCTTCTTCTTCTTCTTCTTCTTCTTCTTCTTCTTCTTCTTCTTCTTCTTCTTCTTCTTCTTCTTCTTCTTCTCTTCTTCTTCTTCTTCTTCTTCTTCTTCTTCTTCTTCTTCTTCTTCTTCTTCTTCTTCTTCTTTTCTTCTTCTTCTTCTCTTCTTCTTCTTCTTCTTCTTCTTCTTCTTCTTCTTCTTCTTCTTCTTCTTCTTCTTCTTCTTCTTCTTCTCTTCTTCTTCTTCTTCTTCTTCTTCTTCTTCTTCTTCTTCTTCTTCTTCTTCTTCTTCTTCTTCTTCTTCTTCTCTTCTTCTTCTTCTTTCTTCTTCTTCTTCTTCTTCTTCTTCTTCTCTTCTTCTTCTTCTTCTTCTTCTTCTTCTCTTCTTCTTCTTCTCTTCTTCTTCTTCTCTTCTTCTTCTTCTTCTTCTTCTTCTTCTTCTTCTTCTTCTCTTCTTCTTCTTCTTCTTCTTCTTCTTCTTCTTCTTCTTCTTCTTCTTCTTCTTCTTCTTCTTCTTCTTCTTCTTCTCTTCTTCTTCTTCTTCTTCTTCTTCTTCTTCTTCTTCTTCTTCTTCTTCTTCTTCTTCTTCTTCTTCTTCTTCTTCTTCTTCTTCTTCTTCTTCTTCTTCTTCTTCTCTTCTTCTTCTTCTTCTCTTCTTCTCTTCTTCTTCTTCTTCTTCTTCTTCTTCTTCTTCTTCTCTTCTTCTTCTTCTTCTTCTTCTTCTTCTTCTTCTTCTTCTTCTTCTCTTCTTCTTCTTCTTCTTCTTCTTCTTCTCTTCTTCTTCTTCTTCTTCTTCTTCTTCTTCTTCTTCTCTTCTTCTTCTTCTTCTTCTTCTTCTTCTTCTTCTTCTTCTTCTCTTCTTCTTCTTCTTTCTTCTTCTTCTTCTTCTTCTTCTTCTTCTTCTTCTTCTTCTTCTTCTTCTTCTTCTTTTCTTCTTCTTCTTCTTCTTCTTCTTCTTCTTCTTCTTCTTCTTCTTCTTCTTCTTCTTCTTCTTCTTCTTCTTCTTCTTCTTCTTCTTCTTCTTCTTCTTCTTCTTCTTCTTCTTCTTCTTCTTCTTCTTCTTCTTCTTCTTCTTCTTCTTCTTCTTCTTCTTCTTATTCTTCTTCTTCTTCTTCTTCTTCTTCTTCTTCTTCTTCTTTCTTCTTCTTCTTCTTCTTCTTCTTCACTTCATGGCATAGGCAATCAAGTGCCTGTTCCACCTTCGAAGTCCTCCAGCCATCGTTTCCTGGGTCTGCCCACCGATCTCCTACCATTAGGATGATACTGTAATATTTGTTTTGTAAGTCTGTTATCTGCATTCTTTCAACATGTTCCTTCCATTTTTGTTTGAGATCTTTTAACCTATCTTTCATACTAAAAATGTCCAGCTCTTCTCTTATATTTTCATTTCTTATTAAGTCCCTCTTCGTGCATCCTTTCACACTTCTCAAGAATTTCATTTCTGAAGCGTGTATTTACTCTGTTGCTTTTTAGTTAACGTCCAAGTCTCACTTCCGTATGTCAGTGTAGGTACAGCCATAACTTTGTAGAACTTTAATTTTGTTTATTACGAATTTTGTTTCTAAATGTTCTATTTATTGTTCCACACACTCTTTGAAATTTGCATATTTTATTGTAGACATCATATTCCTTGTCATAACAAACATCAGTTCCCAAGTAGTTAAAATGGCTTACCTGTTCAACGCAACGGTTATTTATAAATATTTTTGTTCTAATTGGCTCTTTCCAATGAATGCAATTACCTTTGATTTTATAAAAGAAATTTTCATATTATATTGCTTACAAGGTTCACTAAGCTTAAAAATAATTTTTGCAGGGCAGACTCGCTATTTTGATAATAACTAAGTCGTCAGCAAACAATAAAGTATTTAAAAGCTTTTATTTGAAATTTTAAACCTACATTCACTAGCTGCTTCCTTTGCACACTAGGTCGTCAATATAAATACTAAAAAGTGTAGGTGATAAAGTACACCTTGTCTGACACCCTGATTAGTAAGAATTTTTTTTTTAGAAATTTTACCATTGTTTCTCACATTTATTTTTGTTTGGAAGTAGAAGCATTGTATCATTTTTACTATTGTTGTGGGTACCCTCGTTCTTCCAATATTTGCCACATTTTGCATCGGTTTACCTGTCGAAGGCTTTTTCAAAGTCAACGAATGCCATATGCGTTTCTTTATTAAACTCCTTATGTTTTTCAATTAGTTGTTTAACAATAAAAATGTTATCCACACAGGATCTGCCTCTTCTAAATCCACTTTGTTCTTCCGAAGAGAACACATTCAGCTATATTCTGCAACCCTTTGTTTGTTATTTTAGCAAATTTTTTATAGGCCGTATCCAGTAAACATATTTCTCTGTAATTGCTACAATCGTTTCCCTCTCTTAAAGATAGAGATGATTTGGGCTATAAGCCATCTTCTGGATACATTGCTTCTTCCAGCACATATTATAGAAATGTCGCAGTCGGAGCTTTAGCAATAACACCCCCCCATATTTAAATAACTCTGTGTTTAATCCATCTTGACGCGTTGCTTTCCTATTTTTAGTTTTCATGAGTGCTTCTTCTAATTCTTCAATTAAATTAAATCTCCTTCATATGTGACGTAGCCTTCTGCTACCCGCAAAGAGTCAGTCAGTCGTAAACAGAGTGGAGTAGTAAACAACTGTAAGGACAGACGTAAGAGTGCTGTAAACAGATGTAATCAGAACGCCGTTGTGGTCATCGACCTTGGTAGATTGTGTATGTGAACGCAAATAAAGAACGATTTGAATTTCTGCAAATTGACTTTTAATTCTACGAAGTATAATACCCGAGTCTAAATGGTTAGAATATTACAAAGCTTTATGCGGAGATAATAACGAAAACGCAGAAGGCAATATCACATATGAAGGAGATTTAATTTTAATTGAAGAATTAGAAGAAGCACTCATAAAAACTAAAAATAGGAAAGCAAAAGGCCAAGATGGATTAAACGCAGAGTTATTTAAATATGGGGGCTTATTGCTAAAGCTCCGACTGCGACATTTCTATAATATGTGCTGGAAGAAGCAATGTATCCAGAATATTGGCTTATAGCCCAAACCATCTCTATCTTTAAGAGAGGAAACAAAATGACTGTAGCAATTACAGAGGAATATGTTTACTGGATACGGACTATAAAATATTTGCTAAAATAATAAACAAAAGGTTGCAGAATATAGCTGAATGTGTTCTCTCGGAAGAACAAAGTGGATTTAGAAGAGGCAGATCCTGTGTAGATAACATTTTTATTGTTAAACAACTAATGAAAAACAATGAAATTTAATAAAGAAACGCATATGACGTTTGTTGACTTTGAAAAGCCGATGCAAAAATGTGGCAAATATTGGAAGAACGAGGATTACCCACAACAATTAGTAAAATGATACAATGCTTCTACTTCCAAACAAAAATAAATGTGAGGAACAATGGTAAAATTTCTAAAAAAATTCTTACTAATCAGGTTGTCAGACAAGGGTGTACTTTATCACCTACACTTTTTGGTATTTATATTGACGACCTAGTGTGCAAATGGAAGCAGCTAGTGAATGTAGGTTTTAAATTTCAAATAAAAGCTTTTAAAATACTTTATTGTTTGCTGACGACTTAGTTATTATACAAAATAGCGAGTCTGCCCTGCAAAAATCTATTTTTAAACTTAGTGAACTTTGTAAACAATATAATATGAAAATGTCTTTTATAAAATCAAAGGTAATTGCATTCATTGGGAAAGAGCCAATTAGAACAAAAATAGTTATAAATAATCGTTGCGTTGAACAGGTAAGCCATTTTAACTACTTGGGAAGTGATGTTAGTTATGACAAGGAATATGATGTCTACAATAAAATATGCAAATTTCAAAGAGTGTGTGGAACAATAAATAGAACATTTAGAAACAAAATACGTAAAGAAACAAAATTAAAGTTCTACAAAGTTATGGCTGTACCTATACTGACATACGGAAGTGAGACTTGGACGTTAACTAAAAAGCAACAGAGTAAAATACAGGCTTCAGAAATGAAATTCTTGAGAAGTGTTAAAGGATGCACGAAGAGGGACTTAATAAGAAATGAAAATATAAGAGAAGAGCTGGACATTTTTAGTATGAATGATAGGTTAAAAGATCACAAACAAAAATGGAACATGTTGAAAGAATGCCAGATAATAGACTTAAATAACAAATATTACAGTATCATCGTAAAGGTAGGAGATCCGTGGGCAGACCCAGGAAACGATGGCTGGAGGACTTTGAAGGTGGAACAGGCACTTGATTGCCTATGCCATGAAGTGAAGAAGAAGAAGAAGAAGAAGAAGAAGAAGAAGAAGAAAAAGAAGAAGAATTCTACGAACCCACAAAGTCACAATATGGTGAGACGAGTACAAACATGTATAGATGCTGGTGGAGGACACTTCCAACATTTTCCCTGAGATGTAAACAGTGTAATGTAATCTCCCAATTGTTTACTATATTCTCCCAAAGTTGCACGTGTGTCATATTATTGGTTCAAAAGTTTGGCATATTGTAATGGTTCAGATTTATATGGATCGCACTGTAGAATACAGTGGCTAAAATTTCTTTAGTTTTGGAAATTTTGAATTTGTTTTCTAGTAATTCAGTGTACTATAAAGAGGAGGTGAGAAATCCTTGTTGAGATATGTAGTGATTTCTGGTACAGAATTTGACACAGGATTATTTTCTTGCACGTAACTGTACATGTACCACATTCCTGGCAATTTCTCGGGATTTGCAATATTCTATAATATTTTGTGATTTTAAAATGAAATAACAATTACTGTATCACCACCGAAGTAACGAAAAAACATCAAGAAGTATCGTTCGATGTGATACCATGCAAGTCTGGTAAGCAACGAGGGCCCTTCTCTTAATTTTATTTAAAACTCTCAGGTCCAGTTGCATAAAAGATAATCTAAGTTCAAGCATATGAAAATGGTCTTCAGTCAAGCTGAACTTAGAATTTTATTTGTATAAACATTGATCCAAGTTCATGGCCTCTTGATCTAAGATCAAACCTAACTGGTGAATTTTCTCCAGTTAACTTGGTTGAACTGCAGAATTTACACAATAGTTTCTGAGAAGAAATAAGTATTGCAGCTTTAAATAAATAGTAAATAAAGCATTTTTGTGGTTACTTGTATAAATAAGTGGCCTCTTTATTTCACAAATGTACGTTAAAATGCATTGTTTGTGTTCCTAACCCATACATTGTTATTATTTTCGGAATACAGACCATTCTGATATCTCTGATCATTAGAAATTTCAATTTGAAAGGTCTCCTCGTGTTTTCCAACATAGATGAAATCCCATCTCAGAACTAAATGAGAGAAAACTCAAAATGAGATTTCGACTATCAAAGCATGTAGTTGAAGAACTGGAGCATACGCTACATGCACAATTAAGAACACAAAAACTGAGGAAATACGCACTCAATCCAATATTTATGATCCTTCTCTCATTACGGTTCTATGGAACTCAAATCTTCCAAATGGTGATTGGGATATATTTAATATAAATAAAGGGACTGCGTTTAGAACAATACACAAAGTTACAAGGAAGATTGAAGCTTTAAGATCTCATTTCATCACGATGTCTATGGAAAAGGGTGAAACAAGAAAGGTTATGCGAGATATTTTTTATAATTTTTATTGATCGATCAGCAGTACAATGCTTTACAGATCAGAGTGAAAAGAAGGTAACAGTACAATAAGAACAATAACACTCAGCGGTAGGCTAAGAGGCCGCCCCCTAACTGCATTAAGTTATAACTCCAATAATACTCTCTGAGAAATTATGTCAATATTGGAGATGTAAGACAGACATCAAGCACTAGAATCACTCGAATCAGATGTATCACTTAGAAGCAGATCCTGTGGTAGTCTCCTCTTTAAGCGTGAGGGCTGGCGCGTGCGGACGCCGATGTTATAATGTACAGCTCCTGGAACTTCTTGCAGCGTAGAAAAGAAACGACGAGCGATCCTGCGAATGTAGTCGTGAAGAGGTAACAGTCCTAGTTCGTGATGGAGCTGCTAATTACGGATGAACCATGGAGCGTTGGTAGCGATGCGCATGAAGCGATTCTGTATGACCTGAAGACGTCGCAGATGACATGTGTGTGCGGCCCCCCACACTTGGCAGGCATATGTAATAAGCGGACGAACAAGTGATTTGTAGAGTAACAATGAAGACTGTAGGCCGAGGCTGGAACGGCGATGTAACAGAGGTGAGAGTTTTGAAAGCCGCCCGTAGGCCAGTGATATAAGACGATCGATATGAGCACGCCAGGTCAGTCGAGAGTCCAAGAATTAAGAAGATCAGATGGAATAAAAGAAAGAATTACTAGAGAAAATTTTAATGCAAATGGATCCTTAAATATAATAATAGAAGAAGATGAAATGGAACAAATTGGACAAGATATAGAAGAGGAAGAGAATTTATTAGATGAGGAACAAGAGTAGTTAAATAGAAAATATTATGTGGTTTCGACCGGCAGATAAGAATGGGCAGAAAGAAGAAGAATTAGACCAAAGAAATAATTAGTGATTTTTTATATTATTTATATGGATTTAGTGTATACTGGTAAAAATAAATATGAATTATTGTGTTTAGTTTCAGAATTTGATAAAAAGTATCTTAATAGTTAATATTAAAAGAATGTATGGTTGTTTAAAATTATATTTAATCATCATCTAAATTAGAGATGTAATATATAAATTTCTTTTAGAATTATATGTTTAGTTAAGAAGATTAAAATAAGAAAAGAACAAGTAAATTTATTATTCTTGTGGTTAATTTAAAAATAAGTGCTGGTTACCAGTACTTTTAAATATATGTTATAAATAAAATAAATTTAGCTGAGATTTTTCCAGTTCAAATTAGAATTGCTGGCTTCCAACAATTATCAGTAGCTTTTTGTAGTTTTGTATAATTTTTGTTATTTAAATTTATCTGTAATGTTTGTACAGCCCTTTAGAATTTCTTCTAGATAATGAAAAAGTCGTATTATTCATAGGACATAAGCAGATCTATGACCATACCCTCAGCTCTACATAACGGAAAGACTAGAAGCTTTACGAAATTACACATGTGTAACAAGAGGCCTCAAGAAGAGAGTTTGTAAGCCTATTTTCATTTGTTTGTAATGTTGAACACCAAGAGAGGATATATTCTGTGAAATAAACCTCCCGTGTTAGTTTTATGACAGCCTCTGGGTGTATATAAACCCCTCTTTAATTAAGACAGAAGAGTAGGGTAGCTTTTGTGTCACTTCCAACATATCGATACATTCTTACTTTGTTATATTTAAACAGATTCAAAGTATTATTTAAATGTTCTTGATCTTGCACTACTATTCATCACACTCACCATTACAAAACATCTCTCTTTATCAAGATTATTGATTTTTCGTAACTCTCGTTACTCCTATCTTAATTTTGTGATTGGCCGATTTGATTCCAAGTCACATCATTACGTCATACAATTATTACTACGGCCAATCAAAAATTACAGGGGCCCAAATGACCTTGTTGTCGACGGGCCCTTAAACGCCACATACTCACATACTCACTCAAAAATTACATATGATTTTATTTATTTAAATTAATAATAATAATAATACTAATGTTAGTATTGTGTTCAGTAGAGATTTGCTGGTTAACAATAAATTTTGTTGTATTATAGGTACTAGTAGTTTTTTGTTTTGTTTTGTGTTTTATCAATTTTGTTTTTGTAGTTTTTGTAGTTGTAGAGGTCTGAAACAATTATGTATTATTAATAATGTAATGTTTTATAAAGAAACAGTAAATGTAAAATTTGAATGTGTGCCCCGGTATAGTTTCAAGGAGCCGGGGTATGATATTCAGATTTTATTTTATTTTTATTTTAGTCCAAAAGCACTCCAAGGTAATTAACGGGGGTTGTAGTGGGAAGCCAAGGGATTGTGCGAGATTTAAAGTTAGCTGAACGCATCTTCTCTTTTGTTTGAACTTACATTTTTTTTTTTTGTTTTCCAGCTCACAGTATTGTTAACAGACGAGAATGAAAAAGATGGACATTTTAGACATATAATGCAGATAAAGTAAGCGAAGTGATTAACTTTTGATAAATACTGTTTCAATATGGAGTACATTCTTGTACTGTTTATTTAAAATAACATTATTTCTAGGACAAATAACCATAAAGCGAAAGATTTATTTAGTTTTTGTTATGTCTAGGTCTCTGTGCACTTGAATAAAAGAGTGTCGAGTAATTCGATAATTCTCGAATCGAGAATTATTCGATTATAAATGAACTGCAGTTAGCGATTTTTATGCAACCGGGCCTTAGAGTCCTAATTGAGAATAAGATAATCTTCGAAACATTTTCCATGTGTCGGGGGCAAATGTTAAGAATTATTCGTTTAAGTTGTACACAAAACATGGGCCTTTTTACAAAATGCGTTTATTTTTATTTTTTCTAATTTTATTTTAGAGTTATCGGAACAGCCTATATCTATCAGTGAAATCTCCAGATCAAAGTTCAACGAGCTGCGAATTGGTTTGTTCACTGGTCATTTTCAGGAAAACTGAACTTTCTAAAGCATCAAAAACTGTAATGGTGTGTAATCAAGTATTTTTACAACATGTTGGTACACTTTTATGTCGTAAACTGGACCGGGAATATAAATGTAGCCGTGATAGCACTTCCAGATGATTTACAAAGAGATGAATAATGATGTTATAAGTTTTAAGTACCCTGAGGTGCAATAAAGGAGCGTTAACATAGACATAACCATGTCTTTAGAGTAAATTACAAGACAAGACGAGAATCTTGAAAGTTAACTTTAGGAAAGCTGTACTTAAGAGATTTTATTAATGACGGTTTGGAAAGTTGCTGCTGCAGTTACAAACTTGCGCAGGAAGTGAATTTGCTGCAGTCTCGCTCGTCCACACTTTACTCGTGCCTTCAAGGGGACACCATATCTTACACACCACTTTTATACAACACGTTAATGGAGTTAAACATTCGAGGAAATAGTTTCATTAGCAGTGGCGGCTCGTAAACGTTCTTCCTGGTGGGGCTAGATATGAAGGTGCTTGTAATGACACACACGACTGGACTTTGAAGATCTGAATGTCAGACCTTCGGTCTCAAGCCAGATCAGGGCTAGGCCCTCTACTGACAGTGGAGTGTTTTGTAAGGAAGGATAATATACGGCAGAAGATAAGGTTGGAGTTATATATAAGCCATCTCATGTGTTATTTTATGTGCCTAGAAGCAGTCTCGGGACTTTTTTTTTCGAGTGAAGGAAATATGCCTTTACGCACTAACCCTGGGATTGGAGTGTGGGACTCCTCTGGATTCGAACCGCCAGCCCTACCCACTAAAAACCTCCACCGGTGAGTATTCGGGAGAGGATGTGCAGCAGTACCGCAATTGCACCTGCGGATTCAGGGTGAGGATATAATGGTCAGGCGGTGGCCTGGACCAGGAGAGAAGGCGCCAGGACATGAGCATGACCGAGGCCCTGCTCGTGCCCTTGGGATTTCAGGTGTGGGAGTGTCTGGAAATTCGCTGTCTCCAGCCGGAGACTTGGTCCTAAGAAAGATTATGTGCTATCGCAGTCCTGAAAAAGAGGACGAAGTCATTAGTGCTTGGATTATGTTGTTCAGGGCCATACGTGCGAGCCCTACGTCATATTTAGTAATTAGTGTATTAAAGTAAAATGTCTACGCTTGCATTGCTAGCTGTGAGTGCTATTAATACTTAGGATTGTAGATCAGTCCCTGTCCTACATTCTATAAATAGTGTATATATTAGGTATTTAAGTGTGAGCTCATTTGCCGTGTAACATTAGCTTGTCTAAATTGTACGTTTGTGGGGACCCTACCCCAGGACCGACCCACTAGATAGCAGGGACTTCAAGGGCCACTTGTCAGGTCGATAGAGACCCCTAGCCATGGCTGGATTTTAAGGTGGTACTAAGGTGTTTAGGAGGCCTTCTATATCAATCTCTGGTTCCCCGAGGCCAAGTGTTCTGTCAAAAAGTGACAGTGGTCTTCTATGTTGCGTGTTGTATGTGCCAAGATCTCGTATGAGTGGGTTTGGGTTATTACCCGTTTTGTCGTAAAGGTTGAAGCTTAGTAATTTCATAAATTGTTCGATGGTGTGTATTTTTAATTCTTCGTGTATCTGAAACACCGGAGCAACCAGGGGCATCTTCGCGATTATTCTTAGAATTCTGTTTTGTAGTGTCTGGAGTCTGTTTATGTGTGTTTTGGCTGCGTATCCCCAGACGGGAGCTGCGTATGTAATAATTGGTCTAATTAATGTTTTATAGAGTGTAAGACTCATGTTAAGTTCCAATTGACTAAGTTAATCGTGGGATAGAGTCTATTCAATTGTCCATTTGCCTTTGCTCTGACATTATTAATGCGATAAAGTGATAATGTGACTTTTAAAGCATTATTGCCTTTTAAAGCATTTTGGGACGTGAGGGGCCACTCGTGGATGGAAGGGGGTATAGATAGATAGATAGATAGATAGATAGAGAGATAGATAGATAGATAGATAGATAGATAGATAGATAGATAGACTATTGCCAAAGACATATACATGTACAGCAACGTCAAGAGTATATAAAATTGTAATTTATGTCCAAACAATAGAATGAAACTCCTGGGCCTTGTAAAGAGGGTTACACCTTAAAACACCTATTACCTTCCTTTTAAAACAGCTGGCTGGAATATTTCTAACAGAGTCAGGCAAACTATTGAATAATTTTAATGAAACAGAATCAAAGCTGTTTTGAGTCTTGGCTAACTTACACCTTCTTAAGTATAACTGTTTTGAGGTCCTTGTTCGATATTTGTGAACATCGTTACAAAAGGTAAATTCATGCAAATTTTCTTTCACATAGAGGAGACAACTCAAAATATATATATATACAAGGAAGAGTAAGGATTCCTAATTCAATAAATAGTGGTTTACAATGGGAAGTAGGCGGAGCTCCACAAATAATCCTTACAGGCCTCTTTTGTAAAATTAAAAGTTTGTTGGCATAAGCATGGTTGCCCCACAGTAAAACTCCGTAGTTGAGATGGCTATAAATATGAGCATAGTACACCTTCAGTAATGCTACCTTATCCACATTCTGTTTTAAAATTCTTAACCTAAATATTCCTTTGGTAATTTTATTAGAAATGTAGTCAATGTGTGATTTCCAGCCCAGATCCTTTTCAAGGTATATACCAAGAAATTTTGTCCTGTCATCAAGACCATTTGAAAAGTGATTAAAATTAAAATGAATATTTATTGTTTTGCTTTGATTTATACTTAATTTATTAACATCACACCACTTTTTTACTTTCGTGAAGGCGCCTTGTATTTTGTCATCATCCACACAGCAAATATTCAAGGCTAAGTCGTCAGCAAACAAATATGTTTCAATATAATCGTCTCGAACATAGTTAGGTAGATCGTTGATATATATTAAGAAAAGAACTGGGCCGAGAACGGAACCCTGTGGGACACCATATTTGACGAGTCTAAACTTGGATTTAAACCCATTGATATAGATGGACTGGTATCTGTCACTTAAATAAAATACAATAAAGTGGATACTTTCAGAACAGAAACCATAATATTCCAACTTAGAGATGACAATGTCATGAGAAATAGTATCAAAAGCTTTGGTTAAATCAAAAAAGCAGCCTACAGTTGAGTTGTGTTCTTCCAAAGCATTTAAAGTACGTTTAGTAAATGCTAAAACTGCATCAACAGTTTTATGACCAGCTCTGAAACCGTACTGATTAGGGGAGAAAAGAGCATTGTCTTCAAAATATTGTATTATTTGCTTATTTAATAAAATTTCAAGAACCTTGGATACTATAGGTAATATATTGATAGGCCTGAAGTTAGAAAAATCTGATTTACTACCTTGTTTGTGAATAGGAATAACTTTTGCATATTTAAATGCGTCAGGAAAAATACAAATCTCAATACATGCATTATAAGCGTGGAGTTGGTTTTATGGACTTAATTGGGACGGGTTATGGGTTCCTAGCTAGCTCAGAGCATGGCTCTATGATCCCAGGGGTGGTACACAACAGACTGCTTCGTTTTTTCTTTTATTTATTAATCGCAGCTTGCTCTTTTGACCTTAACTTCATAAACACGCATTTATTAAACATCGCGAAGTTTGAAATCACCATTCTACTCCACTGTGTCCAACGACGTTCCGAATAAGAGCGCTTCCAGCTAGAGCATTCACTTGTCTCCTGTTTTCCAGTTGGTACTACCCCTTCCCTCTAGGGCGTATTAACCAAACCTTCATTACATGTCTCTGTTCGCCTAGTGGTACTTCTTCCTGTCTGATCACAAACTAAGTGTACTGTTTCAGACGAAGTAAGCCTGAAGGTCCCACCGAGATTTGCACTCGGATCGCTGGATTGAAAGTCCACAGTGCTAACCATTACAACATGGGACCTCGTTGTGAGTTGAATTCTATCCGGACAAAAGCCACGCCATTCTTTTTACAAAGCGCCACGCCCCCGCTGACTGCCCCAAATTCCACTTTAGAGGCCGAAGGATAGAGTGGACTAATTCCATCAAGTACCTGGGCGTTCAACTTGATAGAGGCCTAACTTTCCGCGGACACATCAGGGAACTATCGGCACGGGTGCAGGGGACTATTGTCTCTCTGTACCCAATGCTGGGTTCGCCCTCGATGCCAGTCCGCTTAAAGCTACACCTCTTTTGAACGCTGATAATCTCACTCATGTAGCACGCCTGTGAAATCTGGGACATGACTGCAGATAGCTGGATAGCATACCTTCAGCGTGCACAGAATAGAGGACTCCGATCCATCTATTCTGTGGGTCGTTCTTTCCCCGTGAGGTTGCTTCACGAAGCTTCTCTTCTCCCATACGTGGAGGACGAAATTAGGTGCCGGGCTACAAAACTCTACGCTCAAATTCCATCTCACAGAAGCGCCCTGGTTCGGTCTCTAGGAGATTACGACGCTACGAGACGCCGCTTCAGGCTTTACCGGGTACCCCGTATGGCATGCGGGCACCCGAGGTAACAAAGGTGTTAATCCAAACAGCAGTATAAGCTGAATTTCAAAATATCCAAATGAGCTGTTTGCCTACAAAATTTACCCCACTTTAGCAAAATAAAACACCAGGGTGTAAATAAAAAAGCGGTTTGGCATCCTTTACAAAATTAAAGAGGAGCAAAAAGCTACCGCAAAAATTTCCTCAATAAAATAATCCCACCTCATCCTGTAACCATCAAAATTATCAACATGCGGTCAGACACAAAACCTGGGTGGGTACGCAGCAAAAACCTTCTGGCTGTTAACAGCCTGCCAGTATACGACTTGGACTTGAGTTGAATTCTACCTTGAACTATATTATTTCTTTGTAAAGTATTTTGTGACGAACTAAAATTTCTGAAGGTCCCCCCGAGATTTGAACTCGGATCGCTTAATTCAGAGTCCAGAGTGCTAACCATTACACCATGGGACCTCATGTTGGGTTAAATTCTACCTTAAGCTATATTATTGCTTTGTAAAGCATTTGGGACGAAGTAAAAGTTCTGAAGGTCCCACCGAGATTTGAACTCGGATCGCTGGATTCAAAGTCCAGAGTGCTAACCATTACACCATGGGACTTCATGTTCATCTGAATTCTACATTAAGCTATATTATTGCTTTGTAAAGCATTTTGTGACGAAGTAAAATTTCTGAAGGTTCCACCGAGATTTGAACTCGGATCACTGGATTCAAAGTCCAGAGTGCTAACCATTACACCATGGGACCTCATGTTCATCTGAATTCTACATTAAGCTATATTATTGCTTTGTAAAGCATTTTGTGACGAAGTAAAATTTCTGAATGTCCTATCGAGGATTTGAACTCGGATCGCTGGATTCAGAGTCCAGAGTACTAACCATTACACCATAGGACCTCGTGATGAGTTGATTTCTACCTTAAACTGTATTATTCCTTTGTAAGCATTTTGTGACGAAGTAAAATTTCTAAAGGTCCTACCGAGATTTGAACTCGGATCGCTGGATTCCGAGTCCAGAGTGCTAACCATTACACCATGGGACCACATGGTCAGTTGAATTCTACCTTAAACTATATTATTGCTTTGTAAAACATTTTTGATTAACTAAAATTACAAGGTCCCACCGAGATCTGAACTCGGCTCGCTGGATTCAAAGTCCAGAGTGCTAAACATTACACCATGGAACCTCATGCTGGGTTAAATTCTACCTTAAGCTATGTTATTGCTTTGTAAAACATTTGTGATTAACTAAAATTACAAGGTCCCACCGAGATCTGAATTCGGCTCGCTGGATTCAAAGTCCAGAGTGTTAAACATTACACCATGGAACCTCTTGTTTAGCTGTGTTCTACCTTAAGCTATATTATTGCCTTTTAAAGCATTTTGGGACGAAGTAAAAGTCCTGAAGGTGCCATCGAGGTTTGAAATCGGATCGCTGGTTTCAGAGTCCAGGCATAGTATTCCGACGGGATGACAAATTTTGCACATCGCTGTACGAAGTATATAGCCGTCAATGATGAGTAGGTCGAGAGATAAGGTGAGATGTTAACAAAATCAAAAAAAAAGTTTTGATTTCTTACCAACTTTTCTAAACGACCTATCTAGATGTCAACAAGTCATGATCTTCATTACAGTGCTTACGTCACGATACATTGTACTAATACACTGGTACTTTATTTGTATTAGGAAAGTTATTTGAGCTATTTTACCTGACCGTCATCTTTTCGTTGTCACACGGTTCAGTGTATAGTAAGCGCGCGGCGAGCGGCTTGCAAGTCCTCATTCGGTTAGTTTCGTTTAACTCCGTTATACACTGACATCTAGTGGCTAATACGCTAAGCTTTATCATGTCCGCCATATTTCGTTTTGATCAATTTCGAGGTTAATTAGCTAACCAGTTTACAACAATCGTATGTTAGAATTAGAATTTTAGTTCGTCCTTGGCAACATATACATGTTATGAGACACGTCAAAATGTATAAATCACAGATTAATACCAGATGCGCAACTCCGTGTTAAAATCTGAAGACGCATAGGGCGCTCTTTCCTAAATCTTTAGACCCCGGTGACCTTGGCAACTACGGCCGGTGCGGCCGGTAATGTAGTAAGCTTCTATTGCGACCGAGCTATGGTGCATTCACCTCCCCTTCCCTTCGGCTCCCATTTTCACTGACTGATGGAATCCAACTTCTTTCGAAATCACTTCTCGTCACACATGAATAGTTTACGGCACATATCAACTATTTCATATTAGGATAATACGCGTCAAATACGCTGAGGAAATGTGCGATAAACTATTCATCAGTGTGCGAAATATGACTTCGAATGAAGTTGTCCAATTTGTGAAAAAAATTGGAAGAATCCACTTGAACTTTTCCTGTTAAATATGAATAATTGACTTCCACAAAGCATTATATCTTTATTCCTATTGCAAATTGATAATTTTGTCTTTAAAAACAATTAAAATTTAAAAAACGAGAGAGTGAGATCACTTAAGATGCTGTTGAGATTATAGAAGACATCTGTATACCCTTTCCCTCAAGCTTCTTAGTGTAATACTTAAAATAAACATAACTTAACACTAAAATAATGATTCTGTAGATACAGGAAAGCAGGTAAGGATACCATAACGTTATATGTAATGCAATTTCTTTGTACACAGGATGTTGAAAAATTCCCTGGAATAACAGTGAGAAAAAAATACCCTAAAGAAATATGTATATAAATTTGAAATGATAACAACAACTATGTACAAAAAAATAGCACTATTTCTTTAAAATGACAAAAAGCAGCTCTGTTAATGGTTATATTTAATAAGAATTTTAAAAGCTCAATAGTACATACATTAATTTCAGCACAAGTATACTAAAGTATATTCAGAGAAAAACCTGAAATTTGTGATCGATTCATATAAGATTAATCATGTCAAATTAGTACAGAAGTCAATATTAGCAACTGGTGACATAAATTTCATAAATGGCACTATTTTATATACTTCTAATCACTTTGGTTGAATTATCATTCACAAGTACAGAATAAATTATGAAAAATAATAATTACATTAAAGCTGTATCATTCATTTAAAATTGTCCTAAGCTTAACTCTGTCTTCACAACACAAGAATATTACAGCGTTGAATTTTTAAATGCTTCAATGGCATGCATATGCACAGTAGTGAATGCTGAAGAAAATGTGCAGTTTTAAAAATAAAATTTAATGCACAGTGTATCTTCCAATAAGAGATTATTTCATGTAGTTATCTGACTGTGAAGTATAATTTGCTTAATGTGCAGAGCAATTGTTTGGATAAATGGCTTGCTTTAACTTGATAAGACTTTAAGTAATGTACTTTATGACTAAGATGGCAAATGGAGCCCTCTGCATAGTGTAAACCTCTCAGTCCAACACATACAACTGAATGTATGTCAAATAAATAACTCAATGAAAGATTACACTATGAACTATTAATGCTGTTTGTAGTTTTACTTAAGAAGTGAAAGTGATGGAACTGTATGTTTGAGTAGTTAATAGAAAATAATTTAGTAATATAATTTATTTGCTCACACATCTAACCATTATTTCTTTTGACAGTCCATAATTCCCTTATGTGTTCACTACAAAGAAACAAGAAGTGCATTATATAACAAAATAATGTGCAGTTTTATCTACTTTTCAAAATTATTATGTGGCTTCGCATCACTGCATGTAACGAATGGCTCATATATTAGGTTAAACATCTTTTTCTCATGCCAAAGATTGAGATTTTCATTCCAACTTAGAACAATGAGAGGATGTTTAACAGTGTAGTTTCATGTGACATGTAACATTTCTGTGGGTCACACTAGAAATGTTATATCACCCTTAAAATGGTTAGCATTACAGAAATTGTGTACCAATATTACTCATAAATGGTGGCAAGTACATGTTGAGAACAGATGTACCACAGAATACATAAATGCTGTGCAAATATCACTTTAACTTGTTACTTTTCTGAACCCATTTGTGTGTGTGTGTTAACAAGGAAGAGGATTTATAACTTATTATTTATTGTGAAGTTTTACTAATTTGAGATCAAGCCACACTGTGTTTAGGTCCTAGCTAGCTGACATTGTGCATGTTTTAAGAATAACTGGAATATAGTTACTAACACTCCCCACATGGCAACCTTGGCCTTCGGGATAACCTCACCCCACCAAGTGATGACCGGACCCATTTCTCAGGTGGAGGCACCCAGAGGGCGGTGTCCATTACCTCCGATGATAGGGTGATAGTGAAGATGGCGGCGGGGTGAGAGGACCTACAGTTTTTACCGTGGACTCCGAACCACGTTGGGCATTGGGGATACTTCACGTGTGCTAGACAGAGGTGAAGGCGTGGATAGGGCCGACTTAAAATCGCCAACCCCAGAGCCGGGAATCGAACTCGGGACCCTTAGAACGGGAGCCGCGAACGAAACCACCGCGCTACCCCGGCGCCCGAATAACTGGAATATTAGAAATAAAATTAAATGTAGCATATAATGATGATGACACAATGACATTTTAATCATTTCTTGCAATGCACAATTACACCTAATAACTTGTAAAGCTTTTTCAAATAAATTCGAATCCCATCAGATCTCTTCAAAGATGGTTATTCAGGTAAATAATTTAGTGTAGTGTGTACAATAATATTGCATAGTGACTACTGCATTAAACAATATAGAACAAATTAGGTTTATGGAACCTCAGATCATACTTTTAATTGCTGTTAAAAGCTGTGACATTCTTGATCAATGATGTAGATATACACTGATGAGTAAGGTTAAGAGAACTTAATTCTTCAAAATACTTATCATTGCAATTTAAAGAAAAAGTTTATAAAATTCATATCAAGCATCTCGCCCAAATATTTTAATTTAAGCCACCTAGATTATACGTAAACACAGATGATGCTAATTTTGGTATATCTGAAAATTCACAGCTATTTTTTCAGTAATTTAAACTGCATATTACTTACCTTACATGGACTTATATATTACATATATTTTAAATTTAAAACTACAAGTACAAACACAAAAACTAATACACCCAATCAACTGTCTGAAATAACTTCACTTTTCACTTTTCCTTGTTGGCCACAGTATTCCTCAAAGTTTTTGTTAAATTTTCCACTGATATGAAATGAAACTCAAGCTTTCAGAAATATTTGATATGCCACATTAAATTGCTGTATATGCGGGAAAGAATGCTCTGTGCTACATTACTAAAGTTCCTGAAGATCACTGCACATCACCAAAACAAGAAACATACACAATATCCAATAATACTGCGCTCTGATTTCTGCCATCTTATTCCTGGTAGCCTGAGATGATGGATGACCCCTGAAAGACAAGAAACAGAAAATCCCATTATTGCAGTAATAAAGTAACAAGGTTGATGAAACTAATGCTTTTGTATGTAAAACAACACACTTTTTCCATTATAAGGTGCTACATTAATCTAGAGAATTTAACTATGCATGAATATGTATTAAGGCACATTTCAGGTTATGTCATATTAATTGTCGGTAATTAGCTACATGCTAAATCTTACTTACCAATAGGTCTTTGTGAAAATCTATTCTCGTTCTTCCTGCTGCCCATACGTCCTCGTAGTTCTTTCAAGTTTTTACAATTTCACAAATCGATGAAAATTGTATTCAGAACTTAATTTGGCTTGGCCTCCTTGCCGTTAAAGCTTTAATTCAAATATTTACAGGTTAACCAATGTAGTGTCTTATTCATGTCGTACATTGAGCTCAAATAAGGTCGATAATATGCCAAAAATATTACGAAAATTACTTCATAAGTAGTAAAATAATACAATAACTATTAAATTTTGAACTAAGCAGAAGTTATTTTATATATTAGTTAGTATGCAACACGGCAGCCAAAATAATTATATTGGCGGCATTGAATCCGCGCATGCAGCGCTCAAAAATGTATCTTTAGACCCCGGGTGTTTCACGAACCTTAATGTGTCTCCTGGTTTCCTATCTGAGTTAACAGGCCCTGGTATAAATACAGTATATACATAAAGTCAAATTGATTACATACAATATACACAGTAAGCAGCTTTTCTATGGTTTCATGTGGTATTTGCATAGACTAATTTACTACAAGAAATGTCATAATATAAATATTACAGGTTTGTGAATGTACTATGCTCCCAGTGCTCATTTACTTGGTTATAGTTCTAAAAATTCATTAACCGTATAAAAACAGTGTGCATACAAAAATTTCTTAACCTTATTCTTAAAGTGTTTTAATGATGCAGCTTGTTTAAATGAATTTGGAAGTTTATTATATAACATTATCACTTTGTAGTTAAAGCTTCCTTCATAAAGGCTCGTTTGGTGCGCTCGAATTGCCAGTTTATCCTTGTTACGAGTACATCAGCATTTACTTGAAAATGATTTATATTTGTATGAACATTTGTGGATGTTATGGCTCTCGAAAGGGGACACATTATTAGTCTACCTCCGTATAACTGTGATCTGAATGCAATTAAGCTGGCGTGGGCAAAACTAAGCAATGTTTTCAGAGGATGCAACGTCACTTGTTATGTCTTCGCTTATCTTACACGCTATTTTGCAGAACTGTTTTTTCAAGGTTCACCACACTGCAGAAACAAAAGAGCGTTAGCTCTCGCTTCTTCCCCTCTTCCTGCACCACACCGAAAAATCCAGCGCTCAACTTATCTTGCACGTACTGTATATAACTTGAAGTCAACTACGTACTAGAACTCCCACATCTAGTTACGATTAATATGTGAACAGCAATATTTGAAAGCAATAAAATCATTATTCCAGATATAAAAATGAAAGCTGCGGTAAAGGTTTTCCTATTACTAGCTTTATATCATTTTTATTACATTTGTTTCAGCTGTTAAAAAGCATATTTATTTTATATAATTTGCTTCGATAAGTACCCATTCCCTATTTTAGCGTGTATTATTTAAAAACATCTGAGCAAAATTATTCCATGTACATAATAGCATTTGTTTTATTGTTTTGTTTAATTTAATGTTACTCAAGAGTACTACGATTTACTTACAGTTGCCAAACTTAAGGGACACGGCCTGAAAATAGCCCAAACGTCTCAAAAATTACAATTTTTAGATTTATACATATAAATATTCTCTAAATCTTCCTTTATTGAATTATAGTAGGAGTTTTTTGTTTCCACCATTTTTAAAGGTCTAGCGCAGGGTTTAAATGTTCGTGGCGTGGCCCCCTTTCTTCCTTATCCAGCAGGATGGATTGTTTTTGCCAATTCTGACCGTTTTTGGCAGTTTTTTTTCTCTAAAACTGCGTTCAAATCTTGAGGCGTAGCTTAATGCTGCAACCTAGAGACAGTTTGGTAAACTATTACTATGTATTCAATACAGAGTGTTTAATCAGAAACATTCAAACATAAATGTCATATAAAAAGTCATCAGCACACCTTGAGGGTTTTAGCACCTAAGAGAATACAAAACAGTTGATAATATCTGTGATTATTCTATGTTCTTTGCAATAAACTTAGCGATTAGTTGTAGATTCATTCTTGTTTTGACTGCCTGTGTTTGTTCCAATGTATAATGGCGACTTCCATGAGAGTGATGTGCTTTTGTTTACAGTTTGTTTTAAATAACGAAATATCTGTATATGCAAGATATTTGCTTTTCCTGTAGTGTATTGTTAACTATATAAACAGCATAATGCATGTTGTTTCATCATGTTGGCCTAAGCCGGTGAATAAAAGTAACGAAAAGAAGGAAGCTGTAAGAAAACGTGGAGCAGCTAGATGGAAAAGCAAAAATTGGGAGCACATTTCCATATCTTATGTACAGTTGGACATAGAGGAACATCTAATATTTCAATTTCACATTTGCAAATGGACGTATATGAACATGACAATGCTATTCAACCTAGATTAGTAAAAGCCAGAAGAAATTTGTAAGATTTCGAGAACTAGGTGCAAACTATATATAGTACATAGTGTAAACAGTAATTTAAATAGCAGACTACATTAGTAAAAATAATAAGCAAATTTTGAATACCAGTGTACATATAGTAGAGATAGTGTAAATAATGTGCAGAACAGTTTAAATGGTGTGCAGAATAGTTTAATTACTATTTTTGGTGCATATTTTTAGAAAAATTGATTTTTCTCCACTTCACATTTTTAATACAATTTCTGCTCCCACTGCTTTACTTTTAGAGCTATGGCTCTGAACTTTTTTGAGCATATGCTCCATATATGGGTCTACAACGTCAATTGGTTTGGCTGTAACAAAATTTTAAATTCAAAAGAGTACTAAAAATTAATTTCAATATACGAGAGCTGTTCAATAAAGAATGATCATAATTTTTACGGTCATAATTTTTCGCACTAACATACAATCTTATTATATTCTGTTAGTTTAATGTGAAACAAACACGCCGTAGTAGTTCCATTGTTGGTACTCCAGGATTCCGCCTGTGAGAACCAGGCAAGTTCAGACATGTTCAGTGTCGCCTACCGCTGCAATGGAGGTAACACGCGAGGAACAATATGCTACTTGAAATTCTGCTTTAGTCTCAACAAATCTTCAGTTGAGGCCTATACAATGTTACAGGAGGCCTATGGAGAGTCTTTTCTTCCCTACAGCACAACTCGAAGGTGGTTTAAAATGCTTAAAGAGGGGAGACAATCAATTTCAAAGGAAGGTGGACCCGGTGCTCCAGTTACTGCTCTTACGGAAGAAAACATCAACACTGCTGCTGCCATTGTGACAGAGGATCGACGAATTACCTTAAGTTCACTTTCTGAAATACTGAACATTTCATTGGGTGCCACCCACACGTTGGTGAGAGAAACATTACACATGAGACGTATTTGTGTGCGATGGGTTCCAAGACTGTTGATTCCCGAACAAAAAGACATTCGCATGAAGGTCGGCATGCAGTTAAAGTTGATGTTAGAGGAAGATACGGAGCTTCTTTCAAACGTAATTGCTGCTACATCACTGCTACATCATTTTGATTCTGAGAGCAAATAGCAAAGCTCAGTGTGGAAATCTCCTTCATCACCAACCCCCCAAAAAACCAAAAGTGGTTGCTTCTGCTGGGGAAGTTATGGTCTTCTCATTCTTTGATATTCATGGAATGGTTTATCAGCATGTCGTACCTGCACACACATCAGTAACTGGACAATACTACAGGGATGTCCTGAAAACATTGCAAATCCATATCAGGCGCAAAAGATCACATTTCCGTGAAGCAGGCTGGATGCTGCACCACGATAAAGCGTGGCCGCATATTGCCAATGTTGTTGCTGAATATCTTGCAAAAATCAACGTGAAGTGCATCCCTCACCTTCCCTATAGTCCGGGTTTAGCCCCATGTGACATTTTTCTATTCCCTAACTTGAAGAAACGCCTTCGTGGGAGGCACCATCCATCATCAGTAGCAGTGGTGAAGGCTGCGGAGGCTATTTTGAAGGATCTCCAAAAAATGTTTCCAGCATGTCTTTGAAGACCTGCAGAAACGCTGGTCTAAATTCATCGCATTCAGGGGAGACTATTTTGAGAAGTACCATAAACATTATGAGGATGAAAAGAGGTTCGTTGTCAAAAGTTGTGATCATTAATTTTAGAACAGCCCTCGTATATAATTAAAAAAATAATTTTCCAAAAAGTATTGTATTTTTATACACACAGACTGAAGTTGTTTATATAGTTAGTAGGAATGAAAAAATAACAGAGTTATTCCACTAGTATGGTTATTGATGCACTGCACTAACTCTAATGTTACCATGAACTTTAATTAAAATAAAAATTAGAAATTAATTCCTTCAAAACTAATGATAAGAAGTTACTAAAAATTGGTGTGGTATTTTCAAATATAAAACCCATTATGCATGCAAAGTTTGAAACTTGTAGGTATAGAAATATAGAAAATAGAAATTTCAGTCCCAGGGTCCCTTGAAACGTACAAGTTAAATCACTTTGGTAAAGTAAATATATTTGCAGTAACGCACCAAGACTTTTGCAACGGTATCAAGTAAGAAGCCTGCATTATCTCCACAACAATACAATTATTAAAGAATGTGAATCAAATATAAATCTAAAAGTGTACATATAATTCTAAACTCATTTGCACAACTCTGTATTTTATATTTAGAACCCATAAGTGGCTTTGACGGCATCCAGGAAAATTGAAAAACTTAGAAAGATGGAGAAATTAATTTTGTAAAGACCCTATGAATCCAAATGTTCCCTTATTTAACGTTGTAATGTTCGGGTACAATAGTAATTAAATTGAGTTTTAGGCCGTCATTTGTTACGTAAACAACGGGCTGGCCTGTAAACAAACACGAAGGATTAAAGGTTTAGAAATATGAATAATTAAATTGCCCAGCTACCCGCTTTTTAAACACTGCTGAGGAATTGTAAATAGCCACAAATATGTCCTCAAACTTGCTAGTTGACATTAGAGCAACACTTGGAAATAAAAAAAAAAAAAAAAAAATTACAGGCTCCCACCGTGGTTTGAATAGGGATAGCCGTATTTGTTGTCCAGAATGCTAATTACTCCATGGGACCTCGTACGTCTTTTTGATGTATTTTCAGATTTACTATTGCAATTTCAAGCATTTTGGAACGACATAAAATTTCTGAAGGTCCCACCGAGATTTGAACTCGGATCGCTGGATTCAGAGTCCAGAGTGCTAACCATTACACCATGGGACCTCTTAAGGATTTGTAATCTATTTTCAGATTCACTATTGCAATTTCAAGCATTTTGCGATGAAATACAATTTCTGAAGTGAGTGGACAAGTGAACGAAGGGTACGCAGGTTGTCTCTGAACGCTCTGCTTACAAATCACGTGGTTTTGTACTTAGCTCTGTCGTCTAGCTTTTGTATATTGTATATTGTTCATTGCTATATATCATATATCTACATGGCTCTACAAACGGATGATACCGGCAGAATATTATATTCAGCGCTAAATGTATTAAATAACGACACGAACTTCCGGGATAGCTCCAATTCTACGCTACAACTGACGTCATCTAATCAGCACTACCAATCTCAACTGTCTTCTGCTACCGGGGATAATACAGTAAGTAAACCAATACTACGACCATCTCAACTTCACTCAAAGCTGCCCCTTAATTCACTAAATAACTCCGTGCAGCACGACGATGATACAATGGCAGATTGTGCCCCATCTGACTGTTTAGAGCTCAGCCAACGCTCACAGCCCTCTCTCGCCCAGGGTTCACAACAAAACAAACGCCGATGCACAACCTACTCTCTCATGCTATGCATACCAAATTCCTACATCTAATCGCTTCAATCCTTTAAGTGAAGCACCAGACCACGATTCCTCTAACACAGCCTCCATCTCTCAGAAAGAGAAAATTCCTCCTATATGTGTAGGCAATGTGCACAATTATCAATTGCTACTACAAGATGTAAAAAAATGTGTCTTATCTGAATTTCACACTGAGCTACGGGGAGCCATTCTTAGGGTCTACACTTCGACGTCCACAGACTACCGCAACCTTACCTCGTACTTGACAACAATTAAGTTAGAATACTACACATTTCACAACCCTTCAGACAAACTTTTTTCAGTCGTCATACGCAACCTGCCGTGCTCCCTCAGTTACCAAGAGATTTATGACGAACTTTGTGCTCAGAACTTCCCTGTTTGTAAAGTTACACGTTTATTACGTGAGAACAAGGAGCCGATGCCTATCTGTGTGGTTGACCTCCTTAACAATCACCGAGGTAAACGTATTTTTAATCTATCCCGACTACTGTACAGCGTAGTCAAAGTAGAACGTCGCCGACACAATACGGAACTGCCTCAGTGTACTAACTGCCAAAACTATAGCCACACCAAAAATTACTGCCACCTAGAGCCCCGCTGTCTTCGCTGCACAGGCAACCATCACTTTTCTCAGTGCACGAAGCCCTCTACTACACCAGCTCAGTGTGTTAATTGCCAACAAGGTCATCCGGCAAACTATCACGGTTGTTCTCGTTACTTACGGCTGAAGGAACCACAATCTTGGCGCTTTCAGCAACAGGCGATAACATCCCGTCACAATTCACAGCAACCAACTTCAGCTTCTCAACAACAGCCACTGGTTCAGCAACAACAAGCACAGCGTCCACAACAGCAATAAAAAACACGTCATAGTCCTTCCGCAACTGTTCCTTCTCCGTTATCACGGACTTATACACAGGTACTGACTGGGCGTTCACCTCCCTCTCAAGGACGTTCTTCAATTCCTTCACCAGAGGATTCTGCCTCTGCATCCCCGTCTTGGACTTCCTTGAAAGAAATGATTGCACCGCTAGGTACTTTTCTGTGCAATCTGTATTCTACAGTTCTCCCGCAACTGCTGCAGCTTCTTCGTTCCCTTCTTTCTCTAATCTTCCAAAATGGCCACCCGTAATTTGTCATCTCTACGTCAGCTCACACTCCTAAATTGAAACTCTAATAATGGTCTTCAGGCTGAACGTTCCTCCTTCATAGCATTTCTTACGCATCACAATGTTGATATAGCTTGTGTAACAGAGACACATTTTCTTCCCTATGAGAATTTCGCTGTTCCTGGTTACGTCATTTACCGGAAGGACCGTGACGCAGATAAAGCATCTAGTGGAGTGGCTCTTCTTATCCAACGTTCTCTGAGTCACAGCGAGATATTTCTCCCACATGTGCCCAATTTGGAAGTGGTGGGTATTAAACTCTATTGTGCAGACGGTGGTAACCTTGTCACTCTTAGCGCATACAAACCACCGAATCGGAGGCTGAGTACTACATATCTCTCGCTTCTCTTCCCTGCGGGGAACAGCACCTTCTTCTAGGATACCTCAACTGTAAGCATTCCTCCTGGGGATGCCGAACGACAAATCCAAATGGCCAACTTCTGTTTACAGCCCTAGCTACTTATGGCCTATCGATATTGGCGCCCGAAGGTCCTACTCATTTTCCTTCCAATCCCTTATTTGCCCCTGATATTCTAGATATCGGTATACACCGTAATCTAAACCTGCCCACTTTTGTTTCTTCCATACCAGAGCTTGATTCTGATCATTGCCCGGTGATTGTCACCCTTTCTATGCCACCTGCCTTCCACCAATTAGCTCCTAGGCTGATCTACGGTTACATTCATTGGGAAACATTTCAGTCTCATCTGGATGCAACACTCACCAGTTCGTACCAACCTGCCACTGAGCACGATGTGGACCTCGCGATACAGTACTTCACTGGCACCATTTGCAGCTGCACCCGACTTTCTACTTCTCCTCATAGACGACATTATTCTTCACCCTCTTACCCCTCTCCATTTTATGTCTCATCCGAGAAAAACACCGTGTTCGTTGACAGTGGCAACGGGACCGACAACCCTGCTCCGTCGGACGCTCAACGGACTCATTCTACGGGTGAAACTGAAGTTGGAGCGACATGGTCTAGTGTCCTATGAGCGCTATCTTGCGTCACTCTCTCCTTCTGACCACACGCTGTGGGAGGCCACCAAACGTGTTCTTCGTGAGCCGACTGTTGTACTGGCGCTGTCTGCAGGTGATAGACTGGTTACAGATATTCCCACCAAGTGTGAAATTTTGGCCGATCACTTTGAGCGTGTGTTTGCACTTCCAATATCAGCCGATGATGAAACTATTACAGACGTAAAAAAGGAGCTACTTACCAATCGCACTCGACCCACAGTCTCACAAAGGATTTCATTTACAAGCCCACGGGAACTATCTTCCCTGATTCGAGCCCTTCCGCTTAAGAAATCTCCCGGGCACGACTTGGTTCCTAACATTGTTATCAAGAAGCTCACGAAAAAAGCAGTTGCATACTTGTCATCCATCCTCAATGCCAGTCTACGCCTCGGCTATTTTCCTCCCTCCTGGAAGTTTGCCCATATAGCAGTCTTCCATAAGCCCAATAAACCCAAACACCTCCCCGAAAGCTATCGTCCTATAAGTCTGGTGCCGACCCTCTCCAAGCTATTAGAAAAAGTAATTCATCGCCGTCTTCTGTCTTACCTTAATCATAACGATGTTCCTCCGCCTTATCAATTTGGATTTCGTCACAAACATTCCACTACCCATCAGCTTTTACTATTAACTCAGTCAATTGTTCACGGCTTCGAGGCCCATCAGTATACCACGGCTGTCTTCCTTGATGTGGCACAGGCATTCGACAGGGTTTGGCATGATAGTTTGCTGCTTAAGCTCTACCGCATCGGTCTTCCTAATTACTTATCACATCTAATCCACAGTTTCCTCGACGGTCGCAGCTTTTCAGTACGCATTGGTGGAAAACATTCATCCCCAAGTAATATTACCGCAGGCGTTCCACAGGGTTCTATCTTGGCTCCGACTCTATTTAATATATACATTTCTGATATTCCTGACTTAGCTCCGACTTCTTTAGCTCTTTACGCTGATGACACAGTACTATATTATTCTCATGTTAATCTCCAGCACGCACAACAAGTAGTACAGCTCTCTTTAGATAGCCTAACTCATTGGTTCAGCACTTGGTGGATCTCTTGGAACCCTCAGAAAACCAAGACTAAAATCTTCACTCTTCGCCGATATACTCCGCTTTCTCCGTTGTGTCTCTACAGGAACAATGTCCCTTGGCTCCCCACTACAACTCCCGTTAAATACCTTGGAGTGCTTTTGGACTCTCGACTGAAATGGCGTGCACATATCGATCGTCTTATATCACTAGCCTCCGGGCGACGTTCAAAACTCTAACCTCTGTTGCATCGAAGTTCCAGTCTCGGCCTACAGTCTTCATTGTTACTCTACAAATCATTCGTTCGTCCGCTTATTACATATGCTTGCCAAGTGTGTGGGCCGCACACACATGTCATCTGTCTCGTCCTCAGGTTATACAGAATCGCTTCATGCGCATCGCTACCAATGTTCCATGGTTCATCCGTAATCAGCAGCTCCATCACGAACTTGGACTATTACCTCTTCTCGACTACATTCACGGGATCGCCCGTCGTTTGTTTTCCACGCTGCAGGAAGTTCCAAGAGCTGTGCATTATAACATCGGCGTCCGCAAGTGCCAGCCCTCACGCTTAAAGAGGAAACTACCAAAGGATCGGCTTCTGAGTGATACAACTGATTCCAGTGATTCTAGTGTTTGATGTGTGTCTTACATGTTCAATATTGTGACTTTGTGGGTTCGTGAAATGAAAAGTCCAATTTCACCACTCAAAAATGTTCTTTATTTCCACCGACTTACAGTTTAACACTTGCCAATTACACAGAATTGCGTACTGCACACAATTACAATTCACCAGTTCGTCCGTTACAACTTCACTTGCACTCGCGATTACGTCAACTCTGATGCTCATACACAGTTACGTACTGTCTTCCGTTGCACAATCTTCTCGTTCATTAACACGTCACTGACTAACACTTACACCAAGAACTGTGTCTGTCTCCTCACTCACTCACTGACTAACTAACTGACTTCACTTCGCTCCGGCAGCCACTTTTTATAGGAATATCGCCGCCGTCTGGCTTCCACAGGAAGGTTCCAGTAAATGAAAGATCCCGTAATTTCCAGAACACAGGTAGAAGAGAAACAGACCGCACAATCATGTTTTTTTCCCCAGCCATCCCTGTCACCACTATAAGACGGACGAGGGGGAGGCGTAGCTAACACGGACCTCCCCTGTCTTCCGCTCTCAGCTGCTTCCATAGGGTGTTCCAACGCCCGGGTGACACTGCTCCCTCCTCAAAGCTGTTCGCCCCGAACAGCACCATCGTAGCGTGCCAGGCGGTCCAGGTGTACCCCCAGCATCTGCCCGGAGTCTGAGCCAGAAGTAGCGCTGCCGTAGTTTGTGAATCGTTCGGTTCGCTCCCAGGTGTCCTCCTGAAGTACCAGCGTGCACTTCTTCCAAGACTTCCGGGACCTTACTCCGGGGAAGTACCAACTGTTCTCTCTGCGTCTTCCCATCGGGTGGTTCCCATACCCGGAACAGCACGCCCTCTCTGGTCTTCAACGAGTCCCATTGGGCCCAGTACGACTTGTAGGTGGCGCTCCTCGGTGCGATGTCCTCCCAGGTTGGTCTCATCCCTGCCTCCACTTCCCTCAAGAGTGGCCCCAAGTCTGCGTCCGCCAGCTGCTCCCTCCTCAGGCCTGCGCTATCCCAGCCTTCAGCAGGCACTGCCACAACTACTCGGACTGCTTCGGCACGCTACTTCTCTTCCACTCTTGTGCACTGGCCGCACTCTTCTGGACAGGGTCTTCGGGACATGGCGTCTGCGTTACCGTGGCTCTTCCCTCTACGATGTTCCGAGGTGAAGTCGTACTCCTGCAGCCTCTGGACCCAACGTGCTGTCTGGCCTTCCAGGTTCTTAAAGGTCAATAGCCAGGTTAGGGCGGAATGGTCAGTCCTCAGGTGGAATGGCTGACCGTACAGGTACATGTGGAAGTGCTCCAATGTCTTTACTACCGCCAGTAACTCCCGTCGGGTGACGCAGTAGTTCTTCTCTGCCTTGGATAGCGTCTTGCTGTAATAGGCTATCACCCGCTCATGGCCGTCCTGGAACTGCGATAGGACACCTCCAATGCAATGGTCGCTAGCGTCGGTGTCCACAATGAAGGCGCCACCCGGCTGTGGGAAACCCAAAATTGGAGCACTGCACAGGGTCTCCTTTAGGTGCTGGAAAGCGTCTTCGGCGTCCTCCGTCCACACATAAGATCGGTGTTCCTCTGTCAGGCGGGTGAGGGGTTTGGCGATGTTGTCGGCCTTTTCCTCTAAATCATTAAGGCGGTCTACTTGACCCATCCGCTTGCACAGATTCGTGACGTCATCCCTCACGCCGGCCAATCGTTCCTCAAATTTGGCGGCGAGAGCCTCGTTCGCCACCTTCATTTCCGTGGCCAGACGGTCGTTCGCTGCTCTCATTTCTGTGGTTAACTCGGCCTTCATTTCTTCCATCTTCTCGGTGATGTTGTCGTTGGCCGTCTTCATTTGTTTCAGTTCCGCGGCCAGGTAGTTATTTGCCGCGTCCGTTTTCTCTGTTAATTCGGCCATCATTTCCATCATCTTCTCCAAAAAATTTTCCAATGCCGCGTCCATGGTAGTAATGTTCGGTGATGTTATCTTCCCGCTTCCTGACACCAGTGTGACTTTGTGGGTTCGTGAAATGAAAAGTCCAATTTCACCACTCAAAAATGTTCTTTATTTCCACCGACTTACAGTTTAACACTTGCCAATTACACAGAATTGCGTACTGCACACAATTACAATTCACCAGTTCGTCCGTTACAACTTCACTTGTACTCGCGATTACGTCAACTCTGATGCTCATACACAGTTACGTACAGTCTTCCGTTGCACAATCTTCTCGTTCATTAACACGTCACTGACTAACACTTACACCAAGAACTGTGTGTCTCCTCACTCACTGACTGACTAACTAACTGACCTCACTTCGCTCCGGCAGCCCCTTTTATAGGAATATCGCCGCCTTCTGGCTTCCACAGGAAGGTTCCAGTAAATGAAAGATCCCGTAATTTCCAGAACACAGGTAGAAGAGAAACAGACCGCACAATCATGTTTTTTCCCCCAGCCATCCCTGTCACCACTATAAGACGGACGAGGGGGAGGCGTGGCTAACACAGACCTCCCCTGTCTTCCACTCTCAGCTGCTTCCATAGGGTGTTCCAACGCCCGGGTGACAATATTGACATAATCCCTCAGAGTGTATTATTGGATTTCTAACTTAATGCAGTTAGGGGGCGGCCTGTTAGCCTATCCCTGAGTGTTATTGTTCTTATTGTACTTCTACCTTCTTTTCACTCTGATCTGTAAAGCATCGTACAGCTGATCGATCAATAAAATAATTATAAAGAAAATATAAAATATTATAAAAAAATTCTGAAGGTACCAACGTGACATGAACTCGGATCGCTGGATTTAGAGCCTAGAGTTCTAACCATTACACCATTGGACCTCGTACGGATTTGGGATCTATTTTCAGATTTACTATTGCAATTTCAAGCATTTTGAGACGAACAAATATTTCTCAAGGTCCCACCGAGTTTTGAACTGGGATCGCTGGATTCAGAGTCCAGAGTGCTATTAATTACACCAGGAGACCACCAACGTCTTTGTGATCTATTTCCAGATTTACTATTGCAATTTCAAGCACTTTGCGAGGAAATAAAAATTTTCAAGGTCCCACCGAGATTTGAACTCGGATCGCTGGATTCAGTCCAGAGTGCTAACCATTACACCATGGGACCGAACGGACGTTGGTTACAGTAGTTTTATTTATTAACTTGCGCCTGGATAAAGCCTAAAAGAAAGTCATTTGTTAATATTTACTTATTTTGACTAAATGAGATCCGAGATCGACGACGTCATGGGGACGTGGTTAATCTTAATTTATTTTCATCTATTTTTTTCAAATACATTAATTTCACATCTCACGTATAGGACAATAGAGGCTTCACTTAATCAAATCAGCAATTACTATTTTAATAATTTTCCTGAAAGCTTTTTCCAAACAGGAAAATACCGTCGTTATTCTTTATTTTGAATATGTTTTAGTACAATCAATTTTTACCTTCACAATTTAAAACATTCTGGATTTCACCCTCCACAATTTGAGAACCACTGAGTAAATGACAACTACCTCTAACTAATTGTGGGACAAGAACGATAGTTAACAGGTTCCTACCCCACGTTCAAGACGCCATTGTTGTAATTTCGGTTGGTTTAGGACCTTTTTCCTGCTTCACCGAAATAAAAGAAATCACACAAATTCCTTCAATTACTACGGTATTTACACGATTTTTCTGAAGCTTAGAACTCCATCTTCTTGCCCATGTAATGTTTCTGAGATTCCTCCGAAGTACAGAATACTTTCTCACATTTTGCTGCATTTCTTGTTAAAATGCATAGAATGTACGTGATAGGATGAAAATACATATTGCGAAGCCACCCGGCTACCTCGGCTTAGGTATACCTACTCCGGAGGAATCCTTTTGGTCGTTTCGAGTAGATCCCTTTTCCAGAAAGCCCTCTCTGTATCCGCGGCTCATATGAAGGACAGGATAGCAAACATTTGGGTTAACTATACTGGTCGCCAAACTAGAATGTATCTGACAGTAACCACATGGAAGAACGCTCTAAATAAATGGGAGGGGATGAGTAAGAGGGACCAATTAGAGTCGAGACGTTTCCATGACAATGTTAGACGCTAAACCTTGGTTGCCGATATTCTAACACGTGCTTAGCATCACTTGCGGCCGAGCGAGTTACGCAAACTCTGCAGTAAATATAATAACTAGGTTTATATTTCTCTTCTGATAACGCTGCATAAACAGAATGCCCTCACAGTTAGAGATCCTGTACTGGCAAGTCACTTTGTATTTTATTTGTTACAATTTACCTTGGTTTACGTTTGTGTGAGTTCGTGTACCTGTGCGCGTGTTGTGATCATTTGCAATTGAGTTTAATGAATGTTTAATTGTCTAAATATAGTGACAAGCGAAAATCTGAACGTGCTCGGGAACCAAATAAAACTGTATTTGGTAAAGGAATTCCAATTAGAGGACATACACGCGAAATAATATGCTCTGTGAGAGAATACTTCGATGAGGAGAAATGGAAAGGGGAGTCTAGTATTCCATTCTCTAAGTGCTTGATAGGACTTCACGTGCTGTAGGTATCAGTAAGGTCATTAAGGTTAAGATTGGGAAAGAAAAGTACTTTAAAGAACAAAGACATTGGGGTATAAATTAGAAACTCCCAGAAAAAGAAATTATGTAAGCGGCATTTACCCACTTCAATAAACATCAGAATGTCACAGGTATCCCTCTTTTGTTACAATGATCTTTACATTGATGTGTTCTTGCATGTTCTAGCGTTTACATGTAGATCCACGACTGTACTATTGTCTTTGTGTACAGCATTATAAATAATAAATAATAATAAAATACCAGTTGCAGTGGCAACTGAATAACCTTCGCACGCGTAGTCCTATCGCGCATTCTACGTGGCAGCAATAAGCGGCAACGTCACCTCTCTCGCCGTACGAAATGTCAATCACTTTCTAGATTAGCGACCGGTATAGAGCTCTGTTGACTTCAGGAAGACTGCCGAGAGTAGATCAGTAGTGAGTTGGGACTCGACGTTTCAATTGTATTCAGTTCTGTAGATCAGCTTTCTCTGGTTCTAAAAATGTGCTATACTGTTTCAAATGTTATGTTTTCATACTCTAAGCACTTAGGTGACAATGCGTGTTTAGAAATAACTTGGGTTGTCATTTGATACAGTATTGCCACGAGGCATAGTTATGCGGCCGGCGGGTCGAAAGAGAAATGTTTAAATAACTTAACATTTGTTTATGAATTATGTTTATGCTATGCCTCAAAACAGTGTGTTCAAAGTTATTCAGCCGATTGTGAACTCACAAGTAATATGGGACGTAAAGGTAGGGAGCCAACGGTGGCAGAAAGGAATATCGTGATAAACATGTACAAACAAAACAAATCTCTCTCTGAAATTTCCAAAACCATTAACAGAAGCAAAACTACAGTGTTTTGTATAATTCAGCACTTCAAACAGACAAATACTGTTGTAAATAAACTTAGAAATGGTGCTCCTTCTAAACTCAGCACCAGAGACAGGAGGCACATAATAAAAATGGTGAAGCAGAATCCGAGAGTCGCTGCATCTGAGATTAGAGGATACCTTGAGCAATATTCTGGCACTGTGGTTCACACCAGAACAGTTGAACGGGTTTTAAATGGTACGGGGTACAATACCCCTGTTCGTAGGAAGAAACCATATGTTAATAAGGTGAATAGGAAAAAGCGTATAGAATTTACTAAACAGCATGTGGTGAAACTAACAGAATTTTGGGATAATATTCTCTGGTTGGACGAGAGCAAATTCCGCTTGTACAAGAGTGATGGACGTCTTAAAGTATGGAGACTGCCAAATACAGAATGGGAACTTAAGAACATGGTAGAGTAGCCGTATTCCCATAAAAGCCCTGGGTGTTCAGCGGGCGAGCCTGTTTTCAATATCCGCTTGGCGCCTCATGTATGCCAGTTCCTTCCTTCCTCTCTCCCTCCCTACGAGCCGTATGCGTCAACCTGTATGCGCAAAAGTAAGTGTGTATCCTCATCTAGACGAGTGAACTTGGTTATCACGTGCTTTGTTGGGAACACTAAATCTGTGAAACTTATCAGTTAGAATGCAGTTAAAGAAAAACTAAAGCCCAATCTTCCAGAAAAGTCTGTTCTTGTGATAGACAACGCTTCATATAACAATGTGACCAGAGAAAAATGTCCCACAGCGAACACAAAAAAGCAGGATATGCAAGACTGGTTGGTTAAGCATAGGACTCCGTTCGGAAGCCATATGCTGAAAGCGGAACTATATGATCTTATAAAGTTGCATAAGCCAAAACATAAGAAATATATTGTGGATGCAATTTTAGAAGAAGATGGGCACGTAGTTCTCCGCTTACCACCGTACCATCCCGACCTGAATGCCATAGAAAAAATTTGGGCAAATGTAAAAGAATGGGTTGCGCTTTGCAATGTCAGCTTCAACATGGGAGACGTGTGGCGTTTATGCGAACAGCGATTTGGTGAAATAGGAGAAGCAGAATGGGGTCCAGTTTGCCGGCATGTTCACCAAGTGGAACAGAAATATATAAAAACTGAAGGTCTCCTAGAAACAGAGGTGGAAAAGCTAACGATCACTGTTAATGACGACAGTAGCAGCAGTGATTCGAAAAATGATTACACAGCAACATCTGAACATGAGTGCAGCAGCAGAGCCGAGAGGTACGTTTTCGAGGGATGTGCAGACGACGTGCTAAGCGGCATCGAGGAACTTCCCCAATCACCTCACGCCTAAGCCACGCCCATCGGTGGCGAGAGTCGCTCCTAAGGTAAGCAATGCATTATGCCAGGGTTTTCACGGAAGTAATCTAACTCTAGCTACAGTCAAACATGGTGGCAGTAGTGTGATGGTATGGGGCTGTATAGCTTCATCTGGCTTTGGGGAACTGGTGTTCATACATGGGATCATGGACAAATTTGAATACAAGAGGATTCTTGATAACAATCTTAAAAAGAGTACAGAGAAGCTGGGATTAGGGCATGATTATTGCTTCCAGCAGGACAATAAACTGAAGCATACTGCGTAAATTGTAAGGCTTTGGATCGTGTACAACACTCCTGAAGACACCACCCCATTCTCCAGATTTAAATCCTATAGAGAGCATCTGGAAGGAACTCGAGGAGCGTGTGAGGAAGCATCAAGGACCATCTGAAAGAACTTCTTCAAACAGAGTGGAGAAATATGGACTCTGCAGTCAGTAAACAACACATACAGACAATGCCCAAACGATTATCAGCAGTAATTCAAAGAAAGGGGATGATAACTAAATACTAGCTATTATCTGTTTGAACCGTTTTATTTATCCTTGTAGTACAAAATAGTTTCAGTTACTATTTATGAGTTTATATGTTTAATGGAAGACTCAAGTTTAATTTGTACCAGTTGTATTTACGTATGCTTACTCTGCGTAGCTTTAAAATAATATAAGTCATAAATATGTTTACGTTCGAATACTTATGTCGGCCTCTGTAAATCTACAGCAACCAGTTGTCCTTCCCACAGTCGTAATTGTGCCATAAATAAGATATTTAATTCATTATCAACTCCCCTCAGAAATACAATTAACCGCTTTCATTTCTTCTAGCTTTTGAGACCTGGCTTCACCCAGAACAAAGATACACTAAACGTTAGTAGCCATGCTGCCTTGGTCACAGGTGTGGGGTAAACAACATGTGTAGGGGAAGGAAGCATGTGCTGTACAATTGAGCACCCTGCTCTATCCTGAAACACGTCATAAATTTCCTTCAGTAATAAGTGGCTGTTTGTGCACGTCATCTCAGTTAATTCGTCATAAAAATGCCGCAGAAAATTCTACACACATCTCTCATTGTTATTTCTTTCCTGGAAAATAGTACGAGGTCTGTTCAATAAGGAATGATCACAACTTTTTTACGGTCATAATTTTTCGCACTAAAATTCAATCTTATTATATTCTGTTAGCTTAATGTGAAACAACCACGCCGTAATAGTTTCATTGTTGGTACTCCTGGTTCCCGCCTGTGAGAACCAGGCAAGTTCAGATATGTTCAGTATCGCCTAGCGCTGCAATGGAGGTAACATGCAGTTAAAGTTGATGTTAGAGGAAGATACGGAGCTTCTTTCAAATGTAATCACTGCTGATGAAACTTGGCTACATCATTTTGATTCTGAGAGCAAACAGCAAAGCTCAGTGTGGATATCTCCTTCATCGCCAACCCCTAAAAAAGGAAAAGTGGTTAATTCTGCTGGGAAAGTTATGGTCATCTCATTCTTTGATATTCATGGAATGGTTAATCTTCATTTTGTACCTGCACACACATCAGTAACTGGACAATGCTACAGGAATGTCCTGAAAACATTGCAAGTCCATATCAGGCACAAAACACCACATTTCCGTGAAGCAGGCTGGATGCTGCGCCGCATGTGCGGCCGCATATTGCCAATGTTGTTGCTGAATATCTTCTAAAAATCAACGTGAAGTGCATTTCTCACTCACCCTATAGTTCAGATTTAGCCCCATGTGACTTTTTTCTGTTCCCTAACTTAAAGAAACGTCTTCGTGGAAGGCGTTATCCATCATCAGAAGCAGTGGTGAAGGCTGCGGATGCGATTTTGAAGGATCTCTCAAAAATGGTTTCCAGCATGTCTTTGAAGACTGGCAGAAACGCTGGGACAATTGCATCGCAATCAGGGGAGACCATTTTGAGAAGGGTCATCATAACTATGTGTATTTTGTATTTGTAATTATTTCTCATCTTTCTTCTACATACAATTTCATATGAGGATGAGTAAAAATACGTTGTCAAAAAAAATTGTGATCTTTCTTTATTGAAAAGCCCTCGTAATTCTCTCTCTTATTCTCTCACAGCTATTATAATATGAGTCTTCCAAGTTTTGATCATATAGCGGCTCCTCTGTTAAGCCTCAGGGGAACTCTATGGATCTTGTGAAAAATGTGAAGGCAATATCAATTTAAGTGAGTCATTTTACTTCTCTTTTAGTTATGTTTGTTAAGTGTGTTAGAAATAACAAGCGACAAACAGTGCTATGTTTATTGTTCCAGTTACCAGCACCACCGCCGCAGCAGCCAGCTTCGCCGGTTGAGGACTATCCAAACCGGCTGCATGAAGTATCGTTCATCCAATATGTAAATCCTGTGATTCTAAATTATTTTTTTTAATTAACATTTGAAATGGTCTGTTACAAATGTGATTCAAATTGTGTTTCAGACCGTCATTTGTTACCAAAGAACTGGCTGGCTTGTAAATAAAAACGTAGGCTTAAACATAAAACAACAAATGGAAGGTCAAATCTACTAATTATCCAAGTTTTAAATGGTACTAATGAGCTCTAAATACTTTTCATTTATATGTGTGTAAATTACCTGGGTTATATTCAATATTTATTGGAAATAAAAAGATTTTAAGGTCCCACGGAGATTTGAACTCGGATCGCTGGATTCAGAGTCCAGAGTGCTAACCATTACACCATGGGACCTCTGTAGCTAACGCGTGCTGTTATAGTTACAAGTTTCGGAAATTTAAGGCTATTTGCATGAAAATGTTGAAGCTATCATTGCGATTTCAACTCGTATTCTCGAGATTGAGACGGCTACCATCGTACCACACGAGCTCGAATATACACGGCGCCTATTTGAAATAATGTTGGTGTAATTTGAAGTATTTTGGGGGGAAGTAAAATTTGTAAAGGTCCCACCGAGATTTGAACTCGGATCGCTGGATTCAAAGTCCAGAGTGCTAACCATTACACCATGGGACCACGGCTGATAGTAGCCTAATCAGAGGCTTACATAATGCTTTGCGTCAGGATAAAAGCTCAAAGAATACTTAATATTAACTTATTTTGAGTATATCGGTATCTCAGATCGATTCTCTCACACCACGTCATGCGTGCGTATGTAGGTTATCTGAATTTATCTTTCTATATTTGTTCCAAAGTTATTACTTTCATATCTCACTGCTACAAATGAGGCTTTACTTAAATAAATCACTAATAATTATCATGAAAGCCTTTTCCAAACAGGAAAACTGCAATTTTCTTTTTCTTTTTAATACATTGGAGTATAATAAGCGTTTATCTTCACCATTTCAAATTTTGCCCATCATTGTGGGTTTCGCTCTCTACAGTTGAACCACTGAAAAATGGAACAACTGCTTTTAACTCACTGTGGTACACAGGGACGTATTTAAGGAGGGAAGGGCTCCAGGGGGTCCGGACCCACCCCCAAATGAATTGTCATTTCGAACCTTTAATAAATAAATAGTTGAAATAAATCTAAGTTTAAAATGAATTGAAAAAGTTTATTTAAGTTTCTCTTCTTAACGTCTCTTTTCACTGTACAAAACAAGGCCGCCTAGTGCAATGAAAACTCTTAATAAGTAGATAGAGTCAACATGCAAAATTCAATGCCACGGCCGGGATTTGAACCACGGATCTCCTGGTTTTCGTCCACTCGCTGTTACTCCATTTGACTCGTATATTTCCCCGGTAAAACACTAGAGGCTCTCGCATCCGAGATACACCGTTTGTGGCGACTTAGCATTGTAAGTACTTGCATTGTAAGTATTACTGTGATGAAGCCTGATGAAGCGAGGCTTTATCACAGTAGTACTTACAATGCAAGTACTTACTACGTCGCCACAAACGGTGTATCTGGAATGCGAGAGCCCCTAGTGGTTTACCGGGGAAATATGCGATTCAAATGAAGAATTGAATGTCATAACAGCAAGTTGGCCATGGTAGCTCAATAGGTTAGAGCGACTGGACCGAAATCAGGAGATCCGTGGTTCAAATTCCGGCCGTGGCATTGAATTTTTCATGTTGACTCTATGATAAACCTTAGCCTATGTACGGCTAGTGTGAAGAAATGATTAATTTCCATCAATTAACTAAAATCTTAATAAGTAATTTTATAAAAAGTAATAATAAATAGTTTCACAAGAAATAAACATTTCTGAGAAAAATATTAGCAACAAATTACTAAATGATCAAATAAATATGAAACTGTGACTCCTTCTTTTGTTCCCGACTGTGCACCTCTTGCTTGTCCTCAGGACTGTCTTCAGAACTGAGTTATTTAAACTGAAACAAGGGCCATTGACTAAAGTGAGTGAACATCTTTTGGATGGAAGAACTTTCGTCAATTTTCTGTTCTCAGAAACATGTCTATTGATTCCGATTAAAGTGCTGCATGTTTGAGACACGACAATTTTGAATTTTTAGGGAAAAGGCGACAAACAGCTCTTTAATTTCCATGATTATTTAAATAAGAAACCAGGTTGTCATAGATAAAAACATCAGGTTAAAAGAGAACGTGGAGCTCATAAAATACGCAACTCCCGCAATTTCTACTTCCCTCGTATCAGCTATTTTCGAAACATCTCATCCTATATAACAAGTGTTATGCACATTTGACAGTCTCAAAATTGCTCGTTGCATAATTTCATAAGAAACCTAGTATTTTATTTATTTATTTTTAATACTTTAACGTCCTTTAACTGGATAATCATATTGGGCAGTAAATGAAACGGGTAATACCATCACATCAGTCTAGAGCGACTAGAACATAAGATTTACCCGACAATCGTCTTATTAAGATAAGGGAATACCCTGTAAAAGGTCCTATTGAGAAAACTATCTTGATCTCGATTGGAAATCGCTTCTGCGGTGCTCAAATTGCGCTCATATGAGCAAAGGTGGATTTTTTTTTCACTTCACCCCACCTCCTCATGAAAGCATTTCCCTTTTTCTCGCTCTCTCTACATAATGGAACGTTGCGTCTTATATTCGCAGACAGTGGGTGGAGGTAAACCCTCCTTCCCCTTACGCGGCAAGGTTGGCCAAGATCTCTTCACTGGGAGTCAGACACGCTACCACCAAACTATGGAGGCGGGCTCCAGATGAAATCATTTATAACCAAACAGTTTGCCTGATGGCGATACGCAATGGAGCAATCGTACTTTATATGAGTTGCGAAATTGTGAGAACCAGAGAGACTCATGTCAGTGTACGGCATCAATGTTTATTGCCTCTACCACGTGCTTAGTAAGCACAAACGTGTTACATTCCATTTAAAAAGTTGATATTGAGATGTCATCAGGAATGCAAGTTTTGAGAACACCAGAACAGGAGGAAAAAAATTAAAAATAAATGTCTGCGCGCGCGCTCCAGAACCCAAATATTGGAGGAATATAAAATGTAGGATTTAATTTCGTTATCTTTCAAGGATGCGAAACGAACACTTTCAATAAAATCGTCCAAAAATGGCTTCAATAATTTGAATTTAAACACTACATATTTAAGATAGCTGCATAACAAATAGAATGCATATTGTGAATTTTCTGAGGATAAACCCTGAAGTTTGCTTTACTGGAACTGAAGTCTGTATAACTATTCTAAAACCTAACAGATAAACGAAAAGTTACTGCACAAGTAGCTCGTTAAAATACACAAATAATGTCAATTATAATAATGTATTGCAAAGTTAACTAATTCCGATATATTATTTGTTAGTGATTAAAATTCGCAGATACTTACTTAAAGGTATGTAATCTTTAACTTCTAAGATCATATTCCCTTTTTCATTCAAGGAGAACTAATACTTCAAATGCATCAGTTAGTGGTTCGTTTTTAAATATCTGATTGCTGCTTATATCACTTTATCCCAGGTATAATAACAAAAATGTGCAATTAAAGGTCTTTCTATAGACTTTATCCAAAGAAACAAGACAAAAACAAGCTTATCTGAGAAAAATTTGTAGAAGATTGGGTGGAGAAAGTAATGCGAATGTAATATATTACATCTGTTTTTAGTTTTCCTAACATGATAAAAATACATCCCTGATTAATTATTAAAAGCAAGTAATTCAACGTAGATTTTTGGACCCTCCCGGAAATTCACTTCTGAATACGTGCCTGGCTGTCGCAGCTCGAAGAATAAGTGAAGTGGAAGGAGAAGATGCCGTTAGTGAGCGTGTGGCACAGCGATGGTTCCGACGTATCGACAAAGGAGATGGCCTTCTAGAAGACTATTTACATATCAGTAGCCAAATAAGTAAATGTTATAACAAGTTATATTTATTAAGTTATATCCAGGTGCAGGAGATGTATAGGACTGGTCAGGTAGTTGTCTACATCGGATCTCATGGTGTAATGCTTAGCACTCTGAACTTTGAATCCATCTAGCTGAGTTCAAATCTCGGGACCTTGGCAAATTTTACGTCACCCCAATACGCTTAAAACTACCTTAATATACCTTAAAATATGTACTGCTGTCCCTTTGTATTTAACAAAGTGAAGTCCTTCTCGGTAGCACCTTCATTGTTTTGTTTTAATAGTATTAAATTTTCGAACTTAAAAACAAAACAACGTTCGTTTCAACATGTGGTCCCATGGTGTAATGGTTAGCACTCTGGACTCTGAATCCAGCGATCCGAGATCAAATCTCGGTGGGACCTTGCATTTTTATTTCCATTTAATGACCTAGTGATTATGTCACATAATCATTCGTGAGTATTTAGAGCTCGTTAGTACTGCTGGGTAATTAGTAGATTTGGTCTTCCATTTGTTCTGGTTTTATGTTTAAAGCTTGATCCTTGTTTACAAGCCAGCTCGTCCTTCACGTAACAAATGACAGTCTAAAATTCAGCTTTAAGTAATATCTGTACCCGAACATTACAAACAACGTTAATTAAGAGAGTATTTCCAATTATAGAATTTGTATGATCTCCCTACACCTTTTATGCTTCCGGGATGACCAATGACGTCACAATCATTGATGGATTCCTTAATCTAAAATATATTTAAGTTGTACAACGTGATTTTAACATTATATGCACGGTTTTTACATTTATATTTAGTTCATCTTGTATTATAATTATATTGTTCCAAACAAAAGTGCGTTATCTTTGCCCACGCCGCTGTAAAACTGTTGTTACTTCAACAGAAAAATATTAACAATATCAAAGTTACCTATTTGACTTATAAAACAGTTCTTTCGTTTATTTTCTTTGAAATATTTGGTGACTGCAACTACACCGCAATGTATTTGTTTAAGAATAAAACAAAAGGCCACCGTAAAACTCTGAACAGAACTTCATAAATACCAAAAATGTTAGGTGCTTGTCAAAGCAAATAATGTTAAATCAACATCTAACAGGTGAAACGAGTGTAATAAAACGAAGTTTGAGAGTTAAGAAACAAAACCACCACTAAGCTTTTTTGTTTTAATATTCTATAAACAAAATAAGAACGGTACAACTTTGGAAATGATATTCCGCCGAAGCATTTTTGTTATGTACTGAACAGATAATTTTATATTGTGACTTTGTGTGTTCATAGAATTAGAAGTGCCAGTTGCAGATATTCTAAATGTTCTTTATTTCCGTAGAAATACACTGATCAATTCTCTCGTAACAACAATACGTCGCATACACACCATAACAACGTTCTGATTAGCTCTCGTTACAACAACACTCTTGTTACAGTACTCAACTCACTGTTTTACAAAACTGTCCTGCTGGCGTGTCACAATCGCTTATATACCTCATTCATAATTCGAGAGACTTCTCAAACAAATCAGAAAAACAACAATTCTCTGTCAATCGAGATAACACTAGAACCTTCCAAACGTGAAACCCTAGCTGTGCCGGCAAGTCCTTTATCTTAGCTATCATTGTTTGCCGGCTTTGTGAACACTTGCCGCGCTATCATTAACTGCTTATGCAAGCTCTTCAAGTATTACCCGCCGTCTATTATCTATTTGTGCCGAAACGTTTATGCCCAGCGCCGCCACAATATTACTTTCCAAAACAGTTGCTCACACATCCTTTATTACTATCATGTGTTTCAACTGGGAAGAGTCCTGGAGTCCAGCTAATCAGGTGCCATACCACACTCAGCGTTGCGAGCTTGTTACCCACTCCTTTAAAACAAATGAAATCTCATATAACTGCATATATTTTCATGGTTATCTGCACTGCATCCTTGAACAATGTTGTAAACCTCTAAACTGTGTATAAGAATTGCAGAAATCATCCAAAATATGTATTTATTGCAATTTTTAAAGAGATAATGTGACAAAATTCAATAATTAAATACTCAGTATGGATTATTTTAGTAAGAAGGCAGAAATGTACCCTGCATATCAATATAGCAACAAAATACATTTAAATCATAATTAATTAACTTTTCACATTATCTCTTTAAAACATACAACAAATACATATTTTTCTTGATTTCTGTAATTCTTATATGCAGTTTAGAAGTTTACAGCATTGTTCAATAAAGCAGCACAGAAAACTATGAAAGCATATGAGCTACATCTGGTTTCAACGTATTCAATTCTAGCAAATGTAAGAAAATAAAGACTGAATTGCTCATTTGTTTATATGTAAAACACAGCAAAATTACCTTGACTTGATAGACAAAAGCCGGAGCATTTGAGATTTCAATTAGGGAACTCTTCAATGGGATGTTTTTTGCAGTGTTGTTTTGTTTTTCCTCATGTTTCACAATTAGCTAAGGGTAATTATTATCTGTTTTAATGCATATCAAACAATAGTGAGAATAGTGCCTTTACCCAACATTAAAACTTATATTGCCACGACAAATTCAGAGCAAGAAATAAAAGTAAACCATGAACATTATTTGCATTTGAAATAGGCCCTTTGATGATTATTTTAATTGTTAATATAATTTTCATTGTTTGGTTCCCTCAATTGTCCTAGAATGACATAACTTTATTATAAAAACTATACGAAAATCAATTGTCTACTCACTTATCCACGGTGTGCTTTGAGGTTATCGCACTCAGGTCACAAAATATGTAGTTTTTAATAAAATCTGTTTATTCATTTAATTTTCATACAGGCGCAAAGCAGACGGCTGGATTGGCAGCAATGCCCTGTGGTCCGATGTGCTCTGAGACTATCACGTCAGGGCGCAATGTGCTCAAAAAAGTAAACATTACCAAAATCTTTTAGCCTCTATCCAGGCGCAGAGCACATTATCTACAACAAGAATAGTCTGTAATACCTGTGGTCCCATGGTGTAATGGTTAGCACTCTGGACTTTGAATCCAGCGATCCGAGTTCAAATCTCGGTGGGACCTCGTCAAGTTTTACTTCACTCCAAAATACTCTAAATTGCATTAATATTCCATAAAATAAACAACAAGTACGTATGAGGTCCCATGGTGTAACGGTTAGCACTCTGGACTCTGAATCCAGCGATCCGAGTTCAAATCTCGGTGGGACCTTCACACATTTTACTTTGCCCCAAAATGATTCAATTCTAAATTCAAAACATAAAATAGCCCATATGAATCGATTCCATTTTGTTCCATGATGTAGAGGTTGGCAATGAGAATTCGGATTCAAATGGCAGGTGAAGGTTCAATGTTTTAGTACAGTTGGTGAGGAATAGTCAGAATTAAAACGTAATAGGTGGTGATCCTCGTGATCCCATGGTCTAATGGTAGCTAGTACTTTATACTTTGAATCCAGCGATCCGCTCAAATCTCGGTGGGACTTTGAGAAATTTTACTTTAACCCAAAATGCTTTTAACTACACTATCATGCCTTAAAATTGAACCTCTATATGTACACGGAGCTATGGCGCAATGGTGGCACATTGTGTCCAACAATGCTACTATCTCAGTGAGACCATCTTGGTTTTATTCAGTTATCTCGTAAGTAATGTCGGTAATATTTATTTTGGTGTTTTGGAAAACTTATTACGCGTCGTTGCTTTCGTAATGCTATTTACATGATGTCATGGCTAGTGTTGCGTGCATTGCGATCATGTAACAGTCTTCAGTTGTTAATAAACAATCACAAAATGGAGATAACAAAGTTTGAACTTAGAGGACTTCTAAAACATTACTAGAAACAAGATTATAAAGTCGCTGTCGCAGCTCGAAGAATAGGTGAAGTGGAAGGAGAAGTTGTCGTTAGTGAGCGTGTGACACAACGATGGTTCCAACGTATGAACAAAGGAGAGGGCCTTCTGGAAGACTATCTACATATCGGTAGCCATATATGCTTAAGTTATATCCAGATGCAGGAAATGTATAGGACTGGTCAGTTAGATGTCTACATCGGGTCCCATGGTGTAATGGTTAGCACTCTGGACTCTGAATCCAGCAATCCGAGTTCAAATCTCGGTGGGACCTTGGCAAATTTTACGCCACACCAAAGCGCCTAAAACTACCTTAACATACCTTAAAATGAGTACTGCTAGCCCTTTGTATTTAACAAAGTGAAGTCAATCTCGGTAGCACCTTCATTATTTTAATTTAAATAGTATTACAATTCCGAACTTAGAACTAAAACAGCGCCCGTATCATCATCTGGTCCCATGGTGTAATGGTTAGCACTCTGGACTTTGAATCCAGCGATGCGAGTTCAAATCTCGGTGGGACCTTACCTTTTTATTTCCATCTAATGATCTAGTGATTATGTTACATAATTATTCGTGAGTATTTATAGCTCTTTAGTACTGCTGGGTAATTAGTGGATTTGGTCTTCCATTTTTTCTGGTTTTATATTTAAAGCTTGATCCCTGCTTATAAGCCAGCTCGTCCTTTACGTAACAAATGACAGTCCAGAATTCAGTTTTAAGTAATATCTGTACCCGAACATTACAAGTAACGTTAATTAAGAGAGTATTTCCAATTATAGAATTTGTATGATCTTTTATGCTTCCGGGATGACCGATGACGTCACAATCATTCATGGATTCGTTAATCTAAAATATATTTAAGTTGTACAAAATGATTTTAGCATTATATGCACGTTTTTTACATTTATATTTAGTTCATCTTGTATTATAATTATATTGTTCCAGACAAAAATGCGTGATCTTTGCCCACACCGCTGTGAAACTGTTGTTACTTAAGCAGAAAAAATATCAAAGTTGCCTATTTGTTTTATAAAACAGTTCTTTCGTTTATTTCCATTGAAAGGTTTGGTGACTGCAACTACACAGCAATGTATTTGTTTAAGTTAGAATAAAACAAAAGAATAACGGAAAACTCTGAACAGAACTTCATAAATACCAAAAATGTTAGGTGCTTATCGAAGCAAATAACGAAAAATCAATATCTAACAGTTGAAACAAATGTAATAAAACGAAGTTTGAGAGTTAAGAAACAAAACCACCATTAAGCTTTTTTGTTTTAACACTCAATAAACAAAATAAGAACGCTACAATTTCGGAAATCATATTCCACCGAAGCATATATGTTATATACTGAAAATATATTTATATTACTTTCCAAAACCATTGGTCACATTTTTTTTTTTTTTTTTTTTTTTTTTTTTTTTTGTAATTTACGTCCTCCAACCTTAAGTCATATCCGACGATGAATGGAATGGGTGAAATGATTCTCAAATGAGTCCGGGGTCCTCAGAGCTTAGAATTACTCCACATTCGTCTTTCAGGGAAAACCCCGGGAAAACCTTATCCAGGTAACTCGCCCTGACCGAGATTCGAACTCGGGACCTCTTGAACGAATGGGAGACCGTTGCTCACACTTCCATTATTACTAGACATAGAAATTCTGAAGTAGTTTTCTTTAGGAGTCACCTACAAATAATGTAAACAGCAGCGACTCTTAGTCACTGACGGCCAGGTAAACACGGACTGATGACTAACATCTGCGAACTCCCACAGATTGTACGAGAGATGGAGATAGTATTGTAACCTGCGACGTCACTACGTAATGTCCATTAAGGATACACTTTCGTTTCTTTTCGTCTTGGCCTTAATGATACTACATTTCTTCACACTCCTTGAGAAATATACATTATACCGTGATAATTGTCTATTTTTAATATTTGTCTCAACTAATCTAAGGTAGACTTCATACACAAAGTTTATTGACAAACACAAAATATTCCCTTACTCATAAATGTAGTGTAAGTTAATGTAATCTGGCAAGTTACTAGTTCAAATGTCTTAAACTTCTTTTTAGTCACGTTACTTCAAAAGTCATATTTTGGATAAAAAGTCAGCATCTAATTGTTTGGAGATACAACACTTTCTAAGCCTATTATACTCGATGAACAAACCTCCGGCTAAGCTGGCTGCTGCGGTGGTGGTGCGGGTGACACGAACTTCGTATTTAGTACGGTTTGTCGTACGAGGGTGGGTCAAAAAGTAATGCCTCCTATTTTTTCTCTCTTTCAATTGCCAAGAAAATTGAATCCAATTTACATAGCTTGAAAACTACAACATTGACGATTAATTTGTCACCATTCAATATAATCTCCGTCATTTTCCACAGTTTTGGTCCACCTTTTAACTAGGACATGTATTCCAGTGTGGTAAAACACACGGTCTTGCTTCCTAAGCCATTGACGCACGGACGTTTTCACAGCCTCCTCATCTTCAAAATGAATCCCCCGATGAGCTTCCTTAAGTGGCCCGAACAGATGGAAGTCTAATGGTGCCAGGTCAGGGCTGTAAGACTTGCCATCCCAATTTCTCAATTTCAGCAGTGGTGTAACGGCTGGTGTGTGGTCTTGCATTGTCATGCAAAAGAAGAACATCCGCCATAGGTTTTGTTGGGCGAACTCGGTGAAAACGTGCTTTCAGGTTTTTGAGAGTTCTGACGTATTGGACAGAATTTATTGTGAATCCCTGCTCCAAAAAATCAATCATAAGCACATCCCAAAACACTGTCTCCATTACTTTCCCAGCCGACCGCTAAGTATTGAATACTTTTATCTTCGGTGACGTTGTGTGATGCCATTCCATTGACTGTCTCTTTGATTCAGGTTCAAAAAACTGAACCCACGTTTCGTCTCCAGTAACAATTTTTTCCAGAAACTCCTCTCCCTGCAAATTGAAGCGCTGCAAGTGTTCGGAGGCTATTGTTTTCCTTGTTTCTTCCTTTTGGGCGGTTAACATTCTTGGTACCCAACGTGAACAAATTTTTGAGTAACCCAGTTGTTGAATAATCGTCATAACACTGCCTTTACTGAGGGAGGTAATCCCGCCTCGGTAGCGTAGATGGTACCATGGTATGCTGCTGCTGCTTATGATGATGATGATGAACATAAGGGCACGTTCAAGAGCTCCGGAGTTCGAATAAGGATAAGATTTTACCGGGGTTTTCTGTTATCCTTAAAGACGAATATCGGGTAACTGTAAGCTCCATAGACCCTGGACTCATTTGAGCATCATTTACACCAATTCATTCACCGTCCGATATGACTTAACGTTGGAGGACGTAAATTACAAAACAAATTAGGGAAGTTATGCGACACAATTCACCTGTTGTTACCCGGCGATCACCACGAATGATGTCATCGACTCACTGAATGTTGCATGGAATCACTGCAGCTTCGCTTTTCATCTGCCAATGGTGTTTGCCCTTCAGCTTCGTTACAGCGACGAAACCATCGTCTAACAGTGCTGACATCCACCGTTGCATCACCATACACATTTGTTAGCCTTTCCTGAATGCGAATTGGTGTTTCACCTTCCGCAGTCAAAAATTCAATCACTGAACGCTGTCTAATACGAATGTCAATGTCAGCCATTTTCCAAGAGGATGCATTGCTGCCACCTGTTGACTTAGGAAGTTACTACTGCAGGGGATTGGAGAAGAAGGTTTGAGGAACTGCGCCAAATTCAAAGTTTTCACATAACTTAGTTATTTAAGGAAAAAAATAGGAGGAATTACTTTTTGAACCACCCTGGTATAAGTCATTTGTACATACATAACTTAAACACTTAAAAAGAAATGTAAATTATTAATGCATGTTGGAGCAAAATAACCCTTTTGGAGTTCTTACACCAAAGAGCTTCTGCAATATCAAACACTGGTGTGCTATTAGCGGTGAGAGAATAACTAATGTTTTTCAGGAAATGAATGAAAATGAGAGGAGTGTGAAATATATGTAACAGTCTTTTGATGAATTAACTGAGATAATGAGCTTTCGCAACTTTTCAGTAGGTCTCCGCGACGACACAAGCAGCCGACTTTTTATTGGAAGAAATCCATGGTGTCTTTCAAGATACAGTTATCAATAATAACTTATGCCCCCTTGGTTCCCTGCATTTAACTCCCTACGATTTTTATTCCTGGGGATGAGCCATTGACGAAGTCTACAAAACCTAATGACACACTTTAGATGAAATTAATAACAATATTTGTCAGGAAATTTGCTGCAAATTCTCAGCGGCAACTTCAGAATGTAATAAATTGCCAGAAATTCTTCAACAACGAAGGGGGAAGTCCAAACATCTCCTTGCCTAATATACGTGAATGATTTACTTCTCCTTTTATCTTATGCTGTGTATGTTAGATAAACCCTACGCAGTAAACCGTACTACACTTACTCCGGACCTTATGTCACCCACACCACCAATACAGGAGTTAGCTTCGGTGGCCGGTCAAAAGCCGGAAAACTGGCTGCGGGATCGTGTATTCCATAGGTAAGCGGTAGAGATAGTAAAATATATGTCAGAAACAACAATGTAACTAATCAAAACGATGGTTACTATTGAAAATACCTGTTCACGCCGGGCACTAGCCTGTTCCTTATATACGAGGCATGTTTTTTAAGTCAGTGCCGTTTTGCGATTCCGCCGCCATAGCGCTACGGTCGGCAATCCTCGCATGCGCGCTGGTTACCTACATCTCTTGTCTACGCACTGACGCCATAACAGTCTGATTCTTCATTGTATACGTTGGTTACTGAGTGTTTAAGATGCCTCCGACAATCGTGAGTCCCGCCGATTGTGAAGTACGGGCTCTTATACGATTTCTTAGTGATAAAGGCGTAAAACAGATCGATATTCATCGTGAGATCTGTGAAGTTTACGGAGAAAACATTATGAGTGATGGAGTGGTAAGGAAATGGGTGAGAGCATTTAAAGATGGCTGCACAAATGTGCATGATGAAGAACGAAGTGGGCGTCCTTCGGTCGCTAATGAAGATCTAGTGCAGAAAGTGGACGAAAAAGTGAGAGAAAACAGACGCTTTACAATTTCATCATTGTGCGACTATTTTCCTCAATATTCTCGTAGTGTTTCGTATCGCATTGTGACCGAGAACTTGAAATACCGGAAATTGTGTTCACGTTGGGTTCCGGAAATGTTGACGGATTTGCACAAAACCCAACGTTTAGGCAGTGCACTGACTTTTCTTGAACGGTACTACAATTAAGGTGAAGATTTTTAGACCAAATTGTTACTGGTGACGAAACATGGGTGGTCTACATCACACCAGAATCGAAATAACAATCCATAGAATGGTGACATTCATCATCACCCACAAAAGTGAAGCTTAAGCAAACAATATCTGCCCGGAAAACTATGTGCACAGTTTTTTTTTTGGGACAGAAAAGGAGTATTGGTAGTGGAGTTTCTACCTCGTAATGAGACAATCAATGCAGCGTATTATTGTGAGACATTGAACAATCTGCGCCGTGCAATCCAGAACAAAAGACGTGGCAAGTTGAGTAAGGGTATCGCTTTGCTGCATGACAATGCCCGTCCACATGTGGCTAATCGGACCAAAGATCTCATCAAATCTTTTCAATGGGAAACTCTAGATCATCCTCCATACAGCCCTGATCTGTCGCCCAGCGACTACCATTTGTTCCTGCACTTGAAGAAACATCTGGGCGGTCAGCGTCTTCAAGACGATAACGAAGTCAAAACAGTTGTGATACAGTGGTTAACACGTCAGGCGGCAGAATTTTATGAGGAGGGTATTCAAAAACTGCTGCCACGTTATGACAAGTGCCTCAATATTCACGGAAATTATGTAGAAAAGTAGATTAAGGTACAGGCTTTCATGTAAAAATAAAGTTATTGCGATATCTATGCACGTCTTTTTTAATTCCAAAACGGTACTGACTTAAAAAACATGCCTCGTATGTTCGGAACGTAGAGCAAAGTTCTGGAAAAGAAACCTGCTCTAAACTATAATCTTCGCAAAAATTAAAGGCATATGGAGGCGGGCCGTACTGCAGACTCCAGACAAACCTAAGCTTGTCCCGCCTAACAGCTCTACCGAATGTGCTACACGCATCTCGTGTGCCTGAATTGTGAACATTATATTAATTAATTACGCTCGTATAAGTGAAAAAATGACAGATGCCAATCTTATAATAAGAAAGAATATTATTTTATGATCATGACCGTACAAAAATCCTGTCTCTACGATACTTAGAACACGAGTGATGCACGTTTTATCTTCACGTGGCTATGGCTAAATGTTACGGATAAATATGTGAAAATTACAGATGCTAATCTTATAACAAGAAAGAATTTTACTTGCTCATCATGACCGCACAAAAATCCTGTCTCTACGATACTTAGAACACGAGTGATGCACGTTTTATCTTCACGTGGTTATGGTTAAATGTTACGGATAAATATGTGAAAATTACAGATGCTAATCTTATAACAAGAAAGAATTTTACTTGCTCATCATGACCGCACAAAAATCCTGTCTATTCGATACTTAGAACACGAGTGATGCACGTTTTATCTTCACGTGGTTATGGTTAAATGTTACGGATAAATATGTGAAAATTACAGATGCTAATCTTATAACAAGAAAGAATTTTACTTTTTGATCATGACCGCACAAAAATCCTCTCTCTACGATACTTAGAACACGAGTGATGCACGTTTTATCTTCACGTGGTTATGGTTAAATGTTACGGATAAATATTTGAAAATTACAGATGCTAATCTTATAACAAGAAAGAATTTTACTTTTTGATCATGACCGTACAAAAATCCTGTCTCTACGATACTTAGAACACGAGTGATGCACGTTTTATCTTCACGTGGTTATGGTTAAATGTTACGGATAAATATGTGAAAATTACACATGCTAATCTTATAACAAGAAAGAATTTTACTTTTTGATCATGACCGTACAAAAATCCTGTCTATTCGATACTTAGAGCACGAGTGATGCACGTTTTATCTTCACGTGGTTAATGTTAAATGTTACGGATAAATATGTGAAAATTACAGATGCTAATCTTATAACAAGAAAGAATTTTACTTTCTCATCATGACCGCACAAAAATCCTGTCTCTACGATACTTAGAACACGAGTGATGCACGTTTTATCTTCACGTGGTTATGGTTAAATGTTACGGATAAATATGTGAAAATTACAGATGCTAATCTGATAACAAGAAAGAATTTTACTTTTTGATCATGACTGTACAAAAATCCTGTCTATTCGATACTTAGAACACGAGTGATGCACGTTTTATCTTCACGTGGTTATGGTTAAATGTTACGGATAAATATGTGAAAATTACAGATGCTAATCTTATAACAAGAAAGAATTTTACTTGCTCATCATGACCGCACAAAAATCCTGTCTCTACGATACTTAGAACACGAGTGATGCACGTTTTATCTTCACGTGGTTATGGTTAAATGTTACGGATAAATATGTGAAAATTACAGATGCTAATCTTATAACAAGAAAGAATTTTACTTTCTCATCATGACCGCACAAAAATCCTGTCTATTCGATACTTAGAACACGAGTGATGCACGTTTTATCTTCACGTGGTTATGGTTAAATGTTACGGATAAATATGTGAAAATTACAGATGCTAATCTTATAACAAGAAAGAATTTTACTTGCTCATCATGACCGCACAAAAATCCTGTCTATTCGATACTTAGAACACGAGTGATGCACGTTTTACCTTCACGTGGTTATGGTTAAATGTTACGGATAAATATGTGAAAATTACAGATGCTAATCTTATAACAAGAAAGAATTTTACTTTTTGATCATGACCGTACAAAAATCCTGTCTAATCGATACTTAGAACACGAGTGATGCACGTTTTATCTTCACGTGGTTATGGTTAAATGTTACGGATAAATATGTAAAAATTACAGATGCTAATCTTATAACAAGAAAGAATTTTACTTTCTCATCTTGACCGCACAAAAATCCTGTCTCTACGATACTTAGAACACGAGTGATGCACGGTTTATCTTCACGTGGTTATGGTTAAATGTTACGGATAAATATGTGAAAATTACAGATGCTAATCTTATAACAAGAAAGAATTTTACTTTTTGATCATGACCGTACAAAAATCCTGTCTATTCGATACTTAGAACACGAGTGATGCACGTTTTATCTTCACGTGGTTATGGTTAAATGTTACGGATAAATATGTGAAAATTACAGATGCTAATCTTATAACAAGAAAGAATTTTACTTGCTCATCATGACCGCACAAAAATCCTGTCTATTCGATACTTAGAACACGAGTGATGCACGTTTTACCTTCACGTGGTTATGGTTAAATGTTACGGATAAATATGTGAAAATTACAGATGCTAATCTTATAACAAGAAAGAATTTTACTTTTTGATCATGACCGTACAAAAATCCTGTCTAATCGATACTTAGAACACGAGTGATGCACGTTTTATCTTCACGTGGTTATGGTTAAATGTTACGGATAAATATGTAAAAATTACAGATGCTAATCTTATAACAAGAAAGAATTTTACTTTCTCATCTTGACCGCACAAAAATCCTGTCTCTACGATACTTAGAACACGAGTGATGCACGGTTTATCTTCACGTGGTTATGGTTAAATGTTACGGATAAATATGTGAAAATTACAGATGCTAATCTTATAACAAGAAAGAATTTTACTTTTTGATCATGACCGTACAAAAATCCTGTCTATTCGATACTTAGAACACGAGTGATGCACGTTTTATCTTCACGTGGTTATGGTTAAATGTTACGGATAAATATGTGAAAATTACAGATGCTAATCTTATAACAAGAAAGAATTTTACTTTCTCATTATGACCGCACAAAAATCCTGTCTCTACGATACTTAGAACACGAGTGATGCACGTTTTATCTTCACGTGGTTATGGTTAAATGTTACGGATAAATATGTGAAAATTACAGATGCTAATCTTATAACAAGAAAGAATTTTACTTTTTGATCATGACCGCACAAAAATCCTGTCTCTACGATACTTAGAACACGAGTGATGCACGTTTTATCTTCACGTGGTTATGGTTAAATGTTACGGATAAATATGTGAAAATTACAGATGCTAATCTTATAACAAGAAAGAATTTTACTTTCTGATCATGACCGCACAAAAATCCTGTCTATTCGATACTTAGAACACGAGTGATGCACGTTTTATCTTCACGTGGTTATGGTTAAATGTTACGGATAAATATGTGAAAATTACAGATGCTAATCTTATAACAAGAAAGAATTTTACTTTCTGATCATGACCGCACAAAAATCCTGTCTATTCGATACTTAGAACACGAGTGATGCACGTTTTATCTTCACGTGGTTATGGTTAAATGTTACGGATAAATATGTGAAAATTACAGATGCTAATCTTATAACAAGAAAGAATTTTACTTTCTGATCATGACCGCACAAAAATCCTGTCTATTCGATACTTAGAACACGAGTGATGCACGTTTTATCTTCACGTGGTTATGGTTAAATGTTACGGATAAATATGTGAAAATTACAGATGCTAATCTTATAACAAGAAAGAATTTTACTTTCTGATCATGACCGCACAAAAATCCTGTCTATTCGATACTTAGAACACGAGTGATGCACGTTTTATCTTCACGTGGTTATGGTTAAATGTTACGGATAAATATGTGAAAATTACAGATGCTAATCTTATAACAAGAAAGAATTTTACTTGCTCATCATGACCGCACCAAAATCCTGTCTCTACGATACTTAGAACACGAGTGATGCACGTTTTATCTTCACGTGGTTATGGTTAAATGTTACGGATAAATATGTGAAAATTACAGATGCTAATCTTATAACAAGAAAGAATTTTACTTTCTGATCATGACCGCACAAAAATCCTGTCTATTCGATACTTAGAACACGAGTGATGCACGTTTTATTTTCACGTGGTTATGGTTAAATGTTACGGATAAATATGTGAAAATTACAGATGCTAATCTTATAACAAGAAAGAACTTTACTTTCTCATCATGACCGCACAAAAATCCTGTTTCTACGATACTTAGAACACGAGTGATGCACGTTTTATCTTCACGTGGTTATGGTTAAATGTTACGGATAAATATGTGAAAATTACAGATGCTAATCTTATAACAAGAAAGAATTTTACTTTTTGTTCATGGCCGCACAAAAATCCTGTCTCTACGATACTTAGAACACGAGTGATGCACGTTTTATCTTCACGTGGTTATGGTTAAATGTTACGGATAAATATGTGAAAATTACAGATGCTAATCTTATAACAAGAAAGAACTTTACTTTCTCATCATGACCGCACAAAAATCCTGTCTCTACGATACTTAGAACACGAGTGATGCACGTTTTATCTTCACGTGGTTATGGTTAAATGTTACGGATAAATATGTGAAAATTACAGATGCTAATCTTATAACAAGAAAGAATTTTACTTTTTGATCATGACCGCACAAAAATCCTGTCTCTACGATACTTAGAACACGAGTGATGCACGGTTTATCTTCACGTGGTTATGGTTAAATGTTACGGATAAATATGTGAAAATTACAGATGCTAATCTTATAACAAGAAAGAATTTTACTTTCTGATCATGACCGCACAAAAATCCTGTCTATTCGATACTTAGAACACGAGTGATGCACGTTTTATCTTCACGTGGTTATGGTTAAATGTTACGGATAAATATGTGAAAATTACAGATGCTAATCTTATAACAAGAAAGAATTTTACTTTCTGATCATGACCGCACAAAAATCCTGTCTATTCGATACTTAGAACACGAGTGATGCACGTTTTATCTTCACGTGGTTATGGTTAAATGTTACGGATAAATATGTGAAAATTACAGATGCTAATCTTATAACAAGAAAGAATTTTACTTTCTGATCATGACCGCACAAAAATCCTGTCTATTCGATACTTAGAACACGAGTGATGCACGTTTTATCTTCACGTGGTTATGGTTAAATGTTACGTATAAATATGTGAAAATTACAGATGCTAATCTTATAACAAGAAAGAATTTTACTTTCTGATCATGACCGCACAAAAATCCTGTCTATTCGATACTTAGAACACGAGTGATGCACGTTTTATCTTCACGTGGTTATGGTTAAATGTTACGGATAAATATGTGAAAATTACAGATGCTAATCTTATAACAAGAAAGAATTTTACTTTCTGATCATGACCGCACAAAAATCCTGTCTCTACGATACTTAGAACACGAGTGATGCACGTTTTATCTTCACGTGGTTATGGTTAAATGTTACGGATAAATATGTGAAAATTACAGATGCTAATCTTATAACAAGAAAGAATTTTACTTTCTCATCATGACCGCACAAAAATCCTGTCTCTACGATACTTAGAACACGAGTGATGCACGTTTTATCTTCACGTGGTTATGGTTAAATGTTACGGATAAATATGTGAAAATTACAGATGCTAATCTTATAACAAGAAAGAATTTTACTTTCTGATCATGACCGCACAAAAATCCTGTCTCTACGATACCTAGAACACAAGCGATGTACGTTTTATCTTCACGTGGTTATGGTTAAATGTTACGGATAAATATGTGAAAATTACAGATGCTAATCTTATAACAAGAAAGAATTTTACTTTTTGATCATGACCGCACAAAAATCCTGTCTCTACGATACCTAGAACACAAGCGATGTACGTTTTATCTTCACGTGGTTATGGTTAAATGTTACGGATAAATATGTGAAAATTACAGATGCTAATCTTATAACAAGAAAGAATTTTACTTTTTGATCATGACCGCACAAAAATCCTGTGTCTACGATACTTAGAACACGAGCGATTCACGTTTTATCTTCACGTGGTTATGGTTACACCCAACATTCATCCATTCAACACAGATAAGCCTGAAAAAACAACACCATTCTCTCCTCACAATATCTCAAGTATAAATAAATAATGCACCTACGATTACAACAGAACTCACGCCAGAGTTAAATTTCTGTTCGTTTTCAGAGTAGAGGTGTTGTATTGTTAATGTGAATGGCATTGTTAAGTCGTGTGTTGAATTCGAGCTGAAATATTGTTAATATTACATTAAATGTTTATTATGCACATATATTTTTCCAGTATTTGTGATCCAAGTACGTGAATATGTCCTTCGAAACTGGCACAAGTGATTTTTCGATCAACAAACGTGAAGTGATCCATTCTCAGGGCAGAAAAGTTATATTTAATATGAACAAATTTTTACGAAAGTTCTCCTGCCCAGGATGTAGGACAACTTTAGATTTGTCAAAATCACAACAATCAACTCTATAACCTTGTGATGTAGGTAGTGTACACACAGAGTCACGAATTTGTAGTGAAGCAGCTCCATCCTTAGAAAAAGTGAGCGTACCTGTGTTTCAATCTCCGGGAAAGTTGCATGAAGTCGGAGAGCGGGTTACTGGATTGGAAACGGTGCTTGCTGTTCCACTGCTCTGACGTATGTCAAGGTAAGATTTTAATGTTTTAGCAATATTCAGTGTGTTGTTTAGTTACGGGAAGAATAGCCACGACATTTGCTAGCGGGTAAAACTGCTCTTGTGTACGGAACATCTGTAGGTAAAGTCTGTTTAGTTAACGCGTGTGCACGTCGGCCCTTCCCTTTGACGAACCCTTATAATCGTTTTACAACCCCGGCCCTTCTTCTCCCAGATCTTTCTGCAAGGTTGCCACCTTTCTCGATACGTCTTGGGTGTAGTAGGAGGTTTCGTCTAAATAAATTATCTTTTGTCCATTACTGCGAAACTTCCTTAATTTTGACATATATATAAGTGCGATATTTGAAACCCAGCTCCTTTAGAAGACCGTACAAAGTGCAGTGCCCATAAGGAAAATCACAAATTTCTTGCAAATGTGCAACCAATTCGTCCAAGGTAGGCGCTCTCCCTATTGCATAGAATCTATAAATTTCTCGACGAATTAAATCGCATATGAAATTATCTACTTTAGAGAAACGTTTCCTTTTGTTTTCACACTTAATTCAGCGTTTTTGGTATTCCTTTCGTCACAATATTTCTTACTGTATTTCTGTGAATACCCAGAATTTATCATCAGGTTCATTGCACGACCCCTTACCAAGATTATTTGTCAGCACATATTTATATGTATTCAAAACAAGCGCTTGAATTTGCTTAGAAACAGTTCCCGTTATATCTTTTTTAAAGGGTTTTCCAGTAATATAACTCGGCCCAGTTATTCACACTGTCTTCACTTTGATTATTTTCGCGTGACTGAAAGTTATCTACTACTTCATTTGCATTTACCAGTGCATTTCCCTCCCACGGTCTCCACATCGTGACACACAACGAATTTCTGCACGTAATGAAACAGATCAACTGGAAGTTGGAACTTTGGCAACTGAGACTCCACGTGGAGTAGACATGCGACTGTCACTTAGAGAAAATCAGGGTTGCTATTGGTCATCAACGACAGTTTTTCATTTCTGAAGTGTGGAGATAGAGTTATGACGGTCATTAGTGGGTGGGAGACTCAGCTCCTTTTGACTCCGAACTGCACATGCGTTAACTAAACAGACTATACACGTAACAGCGCTCCGCTGGAGCATTGTCCAGCGTTCATGTCTTTAACTTTTGCGAGCTCTATAGAGAAATTGATCAAAAATCGAAACGGAACCCGTAAATTCGATGTAATGGTTAACTCTTGGAATCCAAAATCAAATCTACGATATAGATTGAATGTTTTTCTTTTGTATTTAGACGAAAGTATACGTTCATCTGTATTCTATTCCTCACGTGGTCCCATCGTGTAATGGTTAGCACTCTGGACTCTGAATCCAGCGATCCGAGTTCAAATCTCGGTGGGAACTTATAATTTTTTTATTTCGTAGTAATAGTTTAACGTCACCTGAAAAATATAATACATGATCAGTGGTAGTATTTAGACTCTGTTAGTACTGTATAAAAAAGCTAGATTATTGGTAGACATAACATTCCAGATGTGCTCAATTTATGTTTAAAGTTTAGATTTATCGTCGCAGGTCCCAGTACGACCGTTTTGAACTCAGTTTTTAACTACAGGTCCATCAAAATGTGTATATTGTCGCCGATCGCATTGTTGGTTAGAGCCGCCGCAAAGCCAGTGGGCAGGAAAGAAAGAGATAGTGGCGCACGAGCTGGACGCCTGCCGAGAGAGAGATTGAGACGGAAACAAGTCTGGAACTTCCCACTGCCATCGCGATTGTTATCGAATGGTCTACTGCACTCTAGAACAATGGCAGGGGTACAAAAGTCCCCGCGAATTGCATTTGTACAGCGTGAGATTTGTGTGAGGGTTATTCAACTATACCGCAGCGACATCTTTCGTTTGTTTAGGTGCAGCTGAGCACGAGACGATCTTGAAGACTGCTGTTTGTAGGTCAAGTCTTTTTACTGCTGTGAGGGGTGTAAAAAGTTACTGTTTACTGCAATAAAGGGTATTTTAAATTCTTGCATACAAGACTTTTAATTCAACGAACCCACAGAGTCACAATATACTCTTTGTAAAATTACATGAGGTTCACAATTGATTTGAAATATCAGTATACCGTAGTATGGTTTTCGCCCGACAGAAGTCAGCACTTTCATCATGATATTTCTTTAGTTACCTTGACGATAATGAGAAAAATAATGGCTGAAATACTCTAGACCTTCGAGCACTGAAAATGCATTCTGAAGTGTTTTGTAAGAATTAATAACGCTGCGAATACAAAGAAAACTTTCTAGAAAAGGAACGTGCTGGAAACGACCAAAACGGTTGCTCTGGAATAGGGAGGCTGCACACAGTGGCTGACTGACCTATAAGTACACCTAAGCTCAGGTAGCAGGACGGCTTTGCAACGAGGTTAGAGTAGATTCTACTTATCACATTTAAACAAGAAACGTAGCGAAAACTGTTCCAAGTGTGTTCGGAGGAACCAAAGAAACTGTACATGAGCGGAGGGGCGGAATCCAAGATCCACACAAAGAGTATTATGTAATAAATGAAGGTACTTCAGTAACTGATATAAAGAAAATTATGAAAACCCATATTTTATAACGATTGTTTATACTAAAACAGAAAATAAAACCCTTAACAGACGGAGATTGCAGTTCTCGGCGTCTTAAATATGAGGTAGTTACCCCATTACAGAGGCGGGCTTGTTGCAGTAATCTTTTTTTTTTTTTTTTTTTTTTTTTTTTTTTTTTTTTTTATAGAAGTCGATAAGTAAAACTGTTATGCATTGTTCTAGTACCACAGATGGTTAAATGTAGTTGTTACATATTTCAATGGTTCAATTGTGGAGGACGAACCCCACAATGAAGGGCAAAATTTGAAATGGTGAAGATAAAATCTGATATGCTCCAACGTATTAAAATAAGAAATAAATTTGCAGTCTTCCCGTTTGGAAAATGCTTTCACGTAATTATTAAAATAATTATATTTGTGTAATTGAGTGAAGCTTCAATTGTAGTGGTGAGATATGAAAATATTAACTTTGGAACAAATATAGAAAGATAAAGTAAGATAACCGACAAAGGTATCGATGATGTGGTGTGAGAGAATCGATAAGAGATACCAATGTACTCAAAATAAGTAAATATTAAGTATTATTTGAGCTTTTATCCTGACTCAAAGCATTATGTAGGCCTCTGATTAGGCAAACATCATGCGTGGTCCCATGGTGTAATGGTTAGCACTCTGGACTTTGAATCCAGCGATCCGAGTTCAAATCTCGGTGGGACCTTGACAAATTTTACTTCCCCCCCGAAATACTTCAAATTACACCAACATTCCTTCAAATAAACGCCGCGAATATACGAGCTCGTTTGGTACGATGCTAGCCGTCTGAATCGAACAATACGATTTGAAATACAAGGGAAAGTTTAACATTTTCATTTAAATGGTCTTAAATTTCCGAAACATAAAAGTGTAACAGTAGCTGATAGTAATGTGGTCCCATGGTGTAATGGTTAGCACTCTGGACTCTGAATCCAGCAATCCGAGTTCAAATCTCGGTGGGACCTTACGATTCTTTTTTTATTTCTTAGTAATGGTTTAACGTCACTTGAAACATAACATAATCGATGGTAGTATTTAGACTCTGTTAGTACTGTATAAGAAAAACTAGATAATTGCTAGACATAACATTCCCGAGCTTCTCCATTTATGTTTAAAGTTGCGATTCATCGTCTTTGTTTACCAGCCGGTCCCGGTGTTTCCATATCATTTGATTTGAAACATGTGTATACTGTAGTATGGTTTTCGTCCGGCAGATATTAGCACTTTCATCACGATATTTTTTAGTTACCTTGGCGATAGTGAGCAAAATAATGGCTGGAATACTCTGGACCTCCGAGCACTGGAAATGCATTCTAAATTGTTTTATAAGAATTAATAACGCCGCGAAAACAAAGCAAACTCTCTAGAAAAGGGACCTGCTCGAAACGACCAAAACGATTGCTGTGGAATAGGGAGGCTGCACACAGTAGGTGTCCGACCTTTAAGTACACCTAAGCTCAGGTAACAGGACGGCTTTACAACGAGGTTAGAGTAAATTCTACTTATAACGCTACGTATCATGCACATTTTAACAAGAAACGTAGCGAAAACTGCCCTAAGGTTCTTTGGAGGAACCAAAGAAACTGTACATGAGTGGGGTAAGGAATTCAAGATTCACACAAAGAGTGTTATATAATAAATGAAGGCACTTCTGTATCTGCTATAAAGAAAATTATGGAAACCTGTATTTTAAAACAACTGTTTATACTAAAACGGGGGCTTTAACCAACGGAGATTGCAGTTCTCGACGTCTTAAATGTGAGGTAGTACTCCATTCCAGAGGCGGGCTTGTTGCAGTATTCTTTTGTTTTTTTATAGGAGTCGATAAGTAAAACTGTTATCCATTGTTGTTGTACCACAGTTAAAATCAGTTGTTCTATTTTTCAGTGGTTCAATTGTAGAGAACGAACCCCACAACGATGGGCAAAATTTGAAATGGTGAAGATAAACGCTTATTATACTCCAATGTATTAAAAAGAAAATAGCAGTTTTCCTGTTTGGAAAAGGCTTTCACGATAATTATTACTG
>CM060947.1:24823594-24905882 GCA_030765055.1 Mantis religiosa
TTTTGTTTGTAAATATTTATCACGATATTCCCCTCTGCCACTGATGTCTCCTTACCTTTACGTCCAATATTACCTGTGAGTTCACAATCGGCTGAATAACTTTGAACACACTGTCTCGAGGCATAGCATAAACATAATTCATAAACAAATGTTAAGTTATATAAACGTTTGTCTCTTTCGCACGTGCCGGCCGCGGCCCGCCGCATAACTATGTCTCGTGACAATACTGTAACAAATGGCAACCCAAGTTATTTCTAAACACACATTGTCACCTAAGTACTTAGTGTATGAAAACATAACATTTGAAACAGTATAGCACATTTTTAGAACAAGAGAAAGCTGATCTACAGAACCGAATACAATTGAAACGTCGAGTCCCGACTCACTGCTGAACTACTCTCGGCAGTCTTCCTGAAGTCAACAGAGCTATATACTGCTCGCCAATCTAGAAAGTGATTGACATTTCGTAAGGAGAGAGAGAGAGAGGCGACGTTGCCGTTTACTGCTGCCACGTGGAGAGCGCGATAGGATTACGCGTGCGAAGGTTATTCAGGTGCAACTGCAAATGGTATTTTATTATTACTTATTATTTATAATGCTGTACACAAAGACAATAGTACAGTCGTGAATCTACATGCAAACGCTAGAACATGCAAGAACACATCAATGTAAAGCCCATCGTAACAAAAGAGGCATACCTGTGACATGTTGATGTTTATTGAAGTGGGTAAAAGCCGCTTACATAATTTTTCCCGGGTGTTTCCCGTTTATACCCCAATTTCTTTCTTCTTTAAAATACTTTTCTTTCCCAATCTAAACCTTAATGCCCTTACTGATACCTACAGCATGGGAAGTCCTATCAAGCACTTAGAGAATGGAATACTAGACTCTCCTATCAATTTCTCCTCATCGAAGTATTCCTCCACAGAGCATATTCCCCGTGCATGACCTTTAATTGGAATACCTTTACCAAATACAGTTTTATTTGGTTCCCGAACATGTTCAGGTTTTCGCTTGTCACTATATTTAGACATAATTAAACATTCATTAAACACAATTACAAATGATCACAACACGCGCACAGATACACGAACTCACACACACGTAAACTAAGGCAAATTACCACAAATAAAATGCAAAGTAACTTGCCACTACAGGATGTCTGACTGTGAGGGCATTCTGTTTATGCAGCGTTATCAGAAGAGAAATAAAAACCTAGGTATTGTATTTACTGCAGCGTTTGCGTAACTCGCTTGCCCGCAAGTCATTCTAAACACGTGTTAGAATATCGGCAACCAAGGTTTAGCGTCTAACATTGTCATGGAAACGTCTCGACTCTAATTGGTCCCTCTTACTCATCCCCTCCCATTTATTTAGAGCGTTCTTCCATGTGGTTACTGTCAGTCACATTCTAGTTTGGCGACCAGTATAGTTAACCCAACTGTTTGCTATCCTGTTCTTCGTATAAGCCGCGGATACAGAGAGGGCTTTCTGGAAAAGGGATCTGCTCGAAACGACCAAAACGATTCCTCCGGAGTAGATATATCTAAGCCGAGGTAGCCGGGCGGCTTCGCAATATGTATTCTCATCCTATCACGTACATTCTCTGCATTTTAAAAAGAAATGCAGCAAAATGCGAGAAAGTGTTGTGTACTTCGGAGGAATCTCAGAAACATGACATGGGCGAGAAGATGGAGTTCTAAGCTTCAGAAAAATCGTGTAAATACCGTAGTAATTGAAGGCATTTGTGTGACTTCTATAAAGCAAAATATTGAAACAGAAGTTCTGTAATGATTTTTTTATTTCGGTGAAGCAGGAAAAAGGTCCTAAACCAACCGAAATTACAACAATGGCGTCTTGAATGTGGGGTAGGAACCTGTTAACTATCGTTCTTGTCCCACAATTAGTTAGAGGTAGTCATTTACTCAGTGGTTCTCAAATTGTGGAGGGTGAAATCCAGAATGTTTTAAATTGTGAAGGTAAAAACTGATTGTACTCCAACATATTCAAAATAAAGAGTAACGACGCAATTTTCCTGTTTGGAAAAACCTTTTACGATTATTATTACAATGGTTATTGCTGTCCTATACGTGAGACATGAAATTATTGTGTTTGGAACAAATAGATTAAAATAAATTAAGATCAACGCGTACCCATGACGTCGTCGACCTCAGATCTCATTTAGTCAAAATAACTAAATAGTAACAAATGTCTTAATTCTTTTAGACTTTATCCAGGCGCAACTTCATAAAGAAACTAGTGTAACAAACATCCGTTCGGTCCCATGGTGTAATGGTTAGGACTCTGGACTTTGAATTCAGCGATCCGAGTTCAAATCTCGGTGGGATCTTGAAAAATTTTATTTCCTCGCAAAGTGCTTGAAACACATGATAGTAATAAAGGATGTGTGATCAACGGCTTTGGAAAGTAATATTGTGGCGGCGCTGGGCATAAACGTTTCGGCACAAATAGATAATAGACGGCGGGTAATACTTGAAGAGCTTGCATAAGCAGTTAATGATAGCGCGGCAAGTGTTCACAAAGCCGGCAAACAATGATAGCTAAGATAAAGGACTTGCCGGCACAGCTAGGGTTTCACGTTTGGAAGGTTCTAGTGTTATTTCGATTGACAGAGAATTGTTGTTTTTCTGATTTGCTCGAGAAGTCTCTCGAATTATGAATGAGGTATATAAGCGATTGTGACACGCCAGCAGGACAGTTTTGTAAAACAGTGAGTTGAGTAGTGTAACAAGAGTGTTGTTGTAACGAGAGCTGATCAGCACGTTGTATGTTAGTGACGTAATGTTTTTACGAGAGAATTGATCAGTGTATTTCTACGGGAATAAAAACCATTTAGAATATCTGCAAGTCGGACTTCTAATTCTACAAACCCACAAGTCACAATATAAATATCTTTTCATTATACGAGGGCTATCCAGAAAGTAGATTACGTTTTGGAATAAAAAGTAAACAAAGTATAGGAAACAAATTTTGTTATATACAGATGAAAGCCACACTCAAATACTACTTTTCGACATAGTCACCATTCAAATTAAGGCATTTATCGTAGCGATGTACGAGCTTGGAAATTCCTTCGTCGAAAAATTCGGCCGCCTGCGCCTTCAACCACTTCGTTACCTCTTCTTGCAGCTGTGCGTCGTCATCAAAACGCTGCATAGCCAGCCACTTCTTCATTGCTGGGAATAGGTGGAAGTCGCTCGGTGCCAGGTCGGGACTGTACGGCGGATGAGGAAACAACTCCCACTTAAAAGATTCAAGAACTTCACGAGTGACATTTGCCGTGTGGGGCCGGGCGTTGTCGTGAATCAACAAGGTCTTAGAGCTCAACATTCCTCTGCGCTTGTTTTGAATGGCTCTTCTGAGTTTTTGGAGAGTTTGGCAATACCTTTGAGAGTTTATTGTAGTGCCTCTTTCCAGGAAGTCCACCAAAATCACACCTTTTCTGTCCCAAAAAACAGTCGCCATCATCTCCCTTGCCGACATCGTTTGCATGCATTTCTTGGGTTTTTGGGGAGAACTTGTGTGCCCCCACTGCATTGATAGCAATTTCGTTTCACAGTTCACGTGTTTCACCCATGTTTCGTCACCAGTAACGATGCGATCGAGTAAAGAGTCACCATCCTTATGGTAAACGTCCAAAACGTTCAACGCTGCAGCCATTCGCTGATTTTTGTGGTCCTCTGTCAAGATTTTTGGAATCCATCTTGCACAAAACTTGTGGTAACCAAGCTTTTCGCTGATGATTTCGTGCAACAAACTTCGCGAAATTTGTGGAAAACTCAAAGAAAGTTCCGTTAATTGTGAACCTTCGATTTTCACGGACTTTAGCATCGACTTTTTCGACAAGTTCGGCAGTCACTATGCTGGGTCTCCCACTTCGATCTTCGTCGTGAACATTGGTTCGGCCATTTTTAAATCTGATGACCCACTGACGCACTCCACCTTCAGTGATAATGTTGTCCCCATGCACTTCACAAAGCTGCCGATAGATTTCTATCGGTTTACAGTTTTTTGCAGTCAGAATCCTTATTACTGCACGCACCTCGCAGCTCGCGGGATTTTCAATTAACGCAGACATTTCAAACCGTCACAGTATCTGAACGGAGCACAGCACGAACCTCTCACTAGCACGGCTAGATGCCGACTGAGCTGCGCAACGCTCTGACCCCAAGATGGCCGCGCTAGCCCCGCCCCTAGCGGAAACAGACGAAAACGTAATCTACTTTCTGGATAGCCCTCGTATAACATATATGCTTCGGCGGAATATCATTTCCAAAGTTGCAGCGTTCTTATTTTGCTTATAGAATATTAAAACAATAAAGCTTAGTGGTGGTTTTGTTTCTTAACTCTCAAACTTCGTTTTATTACATTTGTTTCAACTGTTAGATATTGATTTTACATTATTTGCTTCGACAATCACCTAACATTTTTGGTATTTATGAAGTTCTTTTCAGAGTTTTACGTTGTTCTTTTGTTTTATTCTAACTTAAACAAATACATTGCGGTGTAGTTGCAGTCACCAAATATTTCAATGAAAATAAACGAAAGAACTGTTTTATAAGTCAAATAGGTAACTCTGATATTGTTATTATTTTTTCTGGTGAAGTAACAGCGTGGGAAAAAGAGCACGCATTATTGTCTGGAACAATATAATTATAATACAAGATGAACTAAATATAAATGTAAAAAACGTGCATATAATGTTAAAATCACTTTGAACAACTTAAATATATTTTAGATTAAGGAATCCATCAATGATTGTGACGTCATCGGTCATCCCGGAAGCATAAAAGGTGTAGGGAGATCATACAAATTCTATAATTGGAAATACTCTCCTAATTAACGTTGTTTATAATCTTCGGGTACAGATATAACTTAAAACTGAATTGTAGACTGTCATTTGTTACGTAAAGCAGGAGCTGGCTTGTAAACAAGGATCAAGCTGTAAATATAAAACCAGAACAAATGGAAGACCAAATCTACTAATTACCCAGCCGTACTAACGAGCTCTAAATACTCACGAATTATTATGTAACATAATCACTAGGTCATTACATGGAAATAAAAATGTAAGGTCCCACCGAGATTTGAACTCGGATCGCTGGATTCAGAGTCCAGAGTACTAACCATTATACCATGGGACCACGCATTAGAATTGCCTAATCAGGGGTTTACATTGTGCTTTGAGTCAGAATAAAGGTTCAAACAACATTTAATATTTAATTATTATGAGTCCATTGGTGTCTCAGTTCGATTCTCTCACTCCACATCGTGGATACGTTTGTAGGTTATCTTACTTTATGTTTTATATTTGTTCCAAGGTTAATATTTCGATATCTCACCACTACAATTGAGGCTTTACTTAAATAAATCAGTAATAATTATCATGAAAGCATTTTTCATACAGGAAAACTGCTTCTTTATTTCTTATTTTAATACATTGGAATATAATAAGTGCTTACCTTCACCATTTCAAATTTTGCCCATTGTTGTGGGTTTCGCTCTCTACAGTTGAACCACTGAAAAATGGAACAACTGATTTTAACTAATGGATAACAGTTTTACTTATCGTTTGCTATAAAAACAAAAGAATACTGCAACAAGCCCGCCTCCTGTAATGGAGTAACTACCTCACATTTAAGACTTCGAGAACTGCAGTCTCCCTCTGTTAAAGGTTTTATTTTCTGTTTTAATATAAACAATCGTTATAAAATATAGGTTTTCACAATTTTCTTTATAGCAGTTACAGAAGCACATTCATTTACTACATAACACTTTTTGTGCGAATCTTGAATTCCTTCCCTCCGCTCATGCACAGTTCCTTTGGTTCCTCCGAAGATACTTGGAAGTTTTCGCTACGTTTCTTGTTAAAATGTGAGAAATACGTGGCGTGATAAGTAGAATCTACTCTCACCTCGTTGCAAAGTCGTCCTGCTAACTGGGCTTAGGTGTACTTAAAGATCGGTCACCTACAGTGTGGAGCCTCCATATTCCACAGCAATCGCTTTGGTTTTTTTCGAGCAGGTCCCTTTTTCTGGAAACTTTGCTTTGTATTCGCGGCGTTATTAATTCTTAAAAAACACTTCAGAATGTACTTTCAGTGCTCGGAGGTCCAGAGTATTCCAGCCATTAATTTTCTCACTATCGTCAAGGTAAGTAAATATATTTCATGATGGAACTGCTGACATCTGCCGGGCGAAAACCATACTACTGATGTTTCAAATCAATTAAGAACTTCATGTAATTTGACAAAGAGTACATTGTGACTTTGTGGGTTCGTTGAATTAAAATTTTTGCATGCAAGAAATTAAAATACCCTTTATTGCAGTAAACAGTAACTTTGTACACCCCTCACAGCAGTAAAAAGACGTGACCTACAAACAGCAGTCTTCAAGGGCGTCTCATTCTCAGCTGCACGTAAAAACCGGAAGATTTCGCTGCGGTATAGTTGAATAACCCTCACACAACTTTCACGCTGCACAAATGCAACTCGCGGGGCTTTTTGTACCCCTGCAATTGTTCTAGATTGCAGTAGACCATTCGATAACAATCGCGATGGCAGTGGGAAATTCCAGACTTCTCTCTGTCTCAATCCCTCTCTCGGCAAGCGACCAGCTCGCGCATGCCCGACACTGGCTTTGCGGCGGCTGTAACCAACAATGCGATCGGCGGCAATATATACATTTTGACGGACCTGTAGTTAAAACATGAATTTCAAACGGTCGTACTGGGACCGATGACGATAAATCTAAACTTTAAACATAAATTGAGCACACCTGGAAAGTTATGTCTACCATAATCTTGCTTTTTATACAGTACTAACAGAGTCTAAATACTACCACTGATCATGTATGATATTTTTGGGTGACGTTAAACCATCACTAGGATATAAAAAAAGTTATAATGTCCCACCGAGATTTGAACTCGGATCGCGGGATTCAGAGTCCAGAGTGCTAACCATTACACCATGGGACCACGTGAACAATGGAATACAGATTCATGTATACTTTCATCTAAATACAAAAGAAAAACATTCAATCTATATCGTAGATATGAATTTGGATTCCAAGAGTTAACCATTACGTCGAATTTACGGATTCTGTTTCAATTCCTGATCAATTTCTCTATATCGCTCGCAAAAGTTAAAAGACATATGAACGTTTGCCAATGCTCAAGCGGAGTGCTGTTACGTGTACCTGCAGAGGTTCTGTACATAAGAGTAATTTTACCCGCCAGCAAAGATTTTGGCTATTCTTCCCGCAATTAAGCAACACACTAAATATTCCTAAAACATTAATGTCTTACATTGATACATGTCACAGCAGGGGAAAAGCAGGCACGGTTTCCAATCTAGTAGCCCGCTTTCAGACTTCATGGATCTTTTCCGGAGATTGAAACACAAGTACAGAAACAACTGACAGTTGTGTCGACTAGAGCTCGGCTATGTTCGGTTGGCAAGTGGGTGAGTGTGTGGTGTTTTAGGGCCTATCGAGTACAATTCAGTTGGGAATCATTTAGAAGGATCGGTGGTACGTCTGTACCTAAGTAATAAATAAGGCATGTTCAACAGTAACTATCGTTTTCATTTGTTAAAAGACTGTTTCTGACACATATATTTTACTATCTCTACCGCTCACTAATGGGATGAACGATCCACAGCCGGTTTTGCAGCCTTTGACCGGCCGGCGAAGCTAGTCCCTGTATCACTGATGCAGGTAACATGAGGTCCGGAGTATCCCTCACAAATACATAAAATTTCTGAGCTTAAGATTTACTTGCTGACTCCGTTCCCCTGGATATAAGCCTTTGATTTTCCTGAACAGTTTGATGTCATTTCTTCTAGACCTTCGATTTTTGCCCTAATCCACTTTTCTCTTATCCTATATAAGAAATCTCCTACATATCTATTTTTCTTTTCTCCCATCCCCGTTAACACACGTACTGCTAATATCTCTTTGCTCACACTGTCCCATTTCTTATCCCATATTTTTCTCCTATAATTTGTTAACTCCTTACATTCTATCAGGTAATGAACAGTGCTCTCTTCATCTCCACAAAATTCACATATCCCTGCCTCATTACTTCTCAACACTTTTAGATATATTATTCCTACTCTCATCCAAGCTATGCCTTCTCTTCCAGTTTTGTTACGAGGGCTATCCAGAAAGTAGATTACGTTTTGGAATAAAAAGTAAACAAAGTATAGGAAACAAATTTTATTATATACAGATGAAAGCCACACTCAAATACTACTTTTCGACATAGTCACCATTCAAATTAAGGCATTTATCGTAGCGATGTACGAGCTTGGAAATTCCTTCGTCGAAAAATTCGGCCGCCTGCGCCTTCAACCACTTCGTTACCTCTTCTTGCAGCTGTGCGTCGTCATCAAAACGCTGCATAGCCAGCCACTTTTTCATTGCTGGAATAGGTGGAAGTCGCTCGGTGCCAGGTCGGGACTGTACGGCGGATGAGGAGACAACTCCCACTTAAAAGATTCAAGAACTTCACGAGTGACATTTGCCGTGTGGGGCCGGGCGTTGTCGTGAATCAACAAGATCTTAGAGCTCAACATTCCTCTGCGCTTGTTTTGAATGGCTCTTCTGAGTTTTTGGAGAGTTTGGCAATACCTTTGAGAGTTTACTGTAGTGCCTCTTTCCAGGAAGTCCACCAAAATCACAACTTTTCTGTCCCAAAAAACAGTCGCCATCATCTTCCTTGCCGACATTGTTTGCATGCATTTCTTGGGTTTTTGGGGAGAACTTGTGTGCCCCCACTGCATTGATTGCAATTTCGTTTCACAGTTCACGTGTTTCACCCATGTTTCGTCACCAGTAACGATCCAATCGAGTAAAGAGTCACCATCCTTATGGTAAACGTCCAAAAAGTTCAACGCTGCAGCCATTCGCTGATTTTTGTGGTCCTCTGTCAAGATTTTTGGAATCCATCTTGCACAAAACTTGTGGTAACCAAGCTTTTCGCTGATGATTTCGTGCAACAAACTTCGCGAAATTTGTGGAAAACTCAAAGAAAGTTCCGTTATTGTGAACCTTCGATTTTCACGGACTTTAGCATCGACTTTTTCGACAAGTTCGGCAGTCACTATGCTGGGTCTCCCACTTCGATCTTCGTCGTGAACATTGGTTCGGCCATTTTTAAATCTGATGACCCACTGACACACTCCACCTTCAGTGATAATGTTGTCCCCATACACTTCACAAACCTGCCGATAGATGTCTATCGGTTTACAGTTTTTTGCAGTCAGAAACCTTATTACTGTACGCAGCTCGCGGGACTTTCAATTAACGCAGACATTTCAAACCGTCACAGTATCTGAACGGAGCACAGCACGAACCTCTCACTAGCACGGCTAGATGCCGACTGAGCTGCGCAACGCTCTGACCCCAAGATGGCCGCGCTAGCCCCGCCCCTAGCGGAAACAGACGAAAACGTAATCTACTTTCTGGATAGCCCTCGTACATTGATCTATATATTTTCCCTACTCTATTCTGTCTTAATTGCTTCTAAAATATTGTAATGTTCGGGTACAGATATAACTTTAAACTGAATTGTAGACTGTCATTTGTTATGTAAGAACGAGCTGGCTTTAAACATAAAACCAGAACAAATGGAAGATCAAATATACTAATTACCCAGTAGTAGTAACGAGCTCTAAATACTCACGAATAATTATGTAACATAATCACCAGGTCATTAGATGGAAATAAAAATGTAAGGTCCCACCGAGATTTGAACTCGGATCGCTGGATTCAAAGTCCAGAGTGCTAACCATTACACCATGGGACCACATGTTGAAATGGGAGTTGTTTTAGTTATAAGTTCGGAAATTTACTACTATTTAAATTAAAATAATGAAGGTGCTACCGAGATGGACTTCACTTTGTTAAATACAAAGGGCTAGCAGTACATATTTCAAGGTATGTTAAGGTAGTTTTAAGCGTTTTGGGGTGACGTAAAATTTGCCTAGGTCCCACCGAGATTTGAACTCGGATCGCTGGATTCAAAGTCCAGAGTGCTAACCATTACACCTTGTGACCCGATGGTCACCATTATTTGACTAGTCCTGTACATTTCCTGCACCTGGATATAACTTAATAAATATAACTTGTTATAACGTTTACTTATTTGGCTACTAATATGTAGATAGTCTTCCAGAAGGCCATCTCCTTTGTTGATACGTTGGATCCATGGACACGCTCACTAACGACACCTTCTCCTTCCACTTCACATATTCTTCGAGCTGTGACAGCGACTTTATAATCTTGTTTCCAGTAATGTTTTAGAAGGACTCTAAGTTCAAACTTTGTTATCCCCATTTTGTGATTGTTTATTAATAACTGAAGACTGTTACATGATCGCAATGCACGCAACACTAGCCATAACATCCTGTAAATAGCATTGCGAAAGTAACGACGCGTAATGAGTTTTCCAAAACACCAAAATAAATATTACGGACAACACTTACGAGATAACTTAATAAAACCAAGATGGTCTCACTTAGATAGTAGCATTGTTGGACATAAAGTGCCACAATTGCGCCATAGCTCCGTGTACATCTAGAGGTTCAATTTTAAGGCATGTTAGTGTAGCTTAAACATTTTGGGATACATTAAAATTTCTCAAAGTCCCACCGAGATTTGAACGGATCGCTTGACTCAAAGTCTAAAGTGCTAGCTACTATTAGAGCATGGGATCACAGCATCAACACCTATTGTGTTTTAATTCCGACTATTCCTCACCAACTGTACTAAAACATTCAACCTTCATCTGCCATTTCAACAGGGGCGGTTCGTCCATAAGGTTGCAGGTTTGCGCTACACCCACTGATTCTGAATATACAACAGGTGCATTTTGCAAATTAAAGCTGTACTTGTTTGCATTGTTTTATATACAAACATGATTCAATTACGCTTATCGTCTGTAGCTGCCCATGACCACAGAAGTCGAAATAAACAGTGATTAGCTGTAGGAGCCGCCATGTTTGCAGCAAAGAGTTAACCTAAGATTTCGCCCAAATGTAGGCTCTCTGAGGGGGTTGCGGGAAGGTGAAGAGATGGGAGTGGCTTCTTATACATTGCTTAAATGGAGGTTTATAAACCTAGCTCCTCCTACTCTTAGCAACGGCTATAGCGTGACATTTAGGCTTAGCTTCTGTGTGTCTGCTTGTTCTGTAGTGTGGTTTCGTGCTCACAGAGTTTTGAGGAGGCTTTGTTTAACGTTAAACTGAGTATTCTAACGGTTTATTTATAGTGCTTATTGTGAGGTGTTGTTTTTGTACGTTTTTAAAATTCTGATAGAATGAATACCGTGCAATCTTTACTGGAAAAGTCCTTTTCGCAACGGAGTGCTGAAGAAAAATCTGAAGTGAAACGAATTGCTAGGCCCACGCCAAACATTTCTATAACTCAAACGATTAAGTCAAAAGCTAGAACATTCAATAGGAAGTTCAACCCTGACATGTACAAGAAGCACGACTGGTTAAGTGGATGTGAAGTTAATAACTCTTTATACCGTTTCCCATGCCTGCTCTTTGGAGGAGATGATTCCTAGGTGAAGCAAGGAATGAAAGATATACAACACATGCACGACCGTGTTAAAAAGCATGAGTCCTCTTCGTCTCATATAAAAAATGCATTAAGTTTAGCAATGTATGTCAATATTAATATTGCTGCACAAATGGACAGTGCATACAGAAGGAACATACAGCTGCATAACGATAAAGTTACGCAAAATAGATATGTCCTAAATATCATAATAAACTGTATATGGTTTTGCGGCTCATTTGAGCTGGCTTTGAGAGGTCATGATGAATCTGATATATCACAAAACCATTGTATCTTTCGAGGCCTAATAGATTTCAGCGCTGAACTGGATAGTGTCCTGAAGGGCCATATGGAAAAAGCAACTGTTTTTAAGGGCACTTAAGGATGCAGAATTCTTTGCTGTCATAGTAGATGAAACCACAGATGCTTCTTCAGCGTATAAGATGGTTATTATCTACAGATATCTTGTGAATGACAAACCCGTAGAACGATTTTGGAGTTTTTTCGACCTGCTTGTCATGATGCAGACTCTCTTGCCAGTCATTAAATCTGGACTTCATCTGCAACTGTCAGGGTGCCCGAATAAACTTATAGCACAAACCTATGATGGTGCATCCATCATGGGAGGTAGGAAACATGGTGTTCAGGCAATTGTGAAAGAGAAGTATCCTTGTGCCTCTTATATACACTGCCATGCACATAAACTTAATTTAATAATGCCGAATGCAGCCTCAGTAAACACCAGTTTGAGGATATTTCTTGCCAATTTATAAGAAATATGCACATTTTTTCAAATTCTCCTCAAAGAACAGCTGTGCTTGATGAAGTTGTGCAGAAACGATTGCCACGTTCTGTTCCGACACGATGGAATTTTCATTCACGGACCGTCAATACCATTTTCGAACACAGGGAGAATTTAATTAAATGCATGGAAGTCATTCAGAAGAGAACTCTGTTAAACAACGCCACACTTGTTCAGGATTCTGGGTTTATGGCCATTTTGAAAGATGATAATTTTGTATTCTGGCTGTCTTTCTTCCACAAGATCATGCCACATGTGGACATTTTGTACAATCAGCTGCAGAAACGAGACTGCAATGCAACGTTTGCCATCGCCCAGCTAAACGCATTTGAAAGGGAAACGCAAAAGGTAAGAAATAGCGTGGATATCGAGGAACACGAAGAAACTGCAATTAAGAGGAGAAGAATGGAAGATCATGACGTGAAAAGAAGAGAAGCTCTTGAAGTATGTGACATTCATAGAGAAGCAAAGGACAGATTTAGCTTCACGGGGCATCTGGTAGCCTCAACTTTGCTTCATCAAGAAAATTTCTCCAACTATGATAAGACATTTCCAGAGGATTCCCTTATAGAAACAATAAGGTTCTATCCTTTTATCATTTTATCAAAAATTTTTGAGAACTGACTAATTTACAGTCAAGAAGAATTTCGTAGAATGTCCGGCGCTTTGTGCTTGATGGACTTCATTAAGAAAAACCATTTATAAGCTACATTCAGCGAATGTGCCAAACTCCTGCGAGTGTTGTTAAATATGCCAATGTCTACCGCTGAAGCAGAATGCTGTTTCTCAAATTTAAAAAGAGTAAAAACTTTCCTTAGGAACACAATGTCACAGGACCGATTGACAGCATTAGCAATGCTTTCAATTGAGAGAGATTTTGTTATGAAGATCAGCGACTTCAACGCACAAGTTATCCATAGATTCGCCAGGTCTAAGGAGAGTAGAGCAGAGAATGTGTATAAATAGGTGAGTCATTACTACTCTGTATTTTATTTTTCATTTGTGCACCACCAATAATTTAATCCACCAGTCGCCACTGCATTTGAATCCGAGTTGTCTTTGCCAACCTCTACATCATGGAACAAAATGGAATCGATTCATATGGACTATTTTATGCATTGAATTTAGAATTGAATCATTTTGGGGCAAAGTAAAATGTGTGAAGGTCCCACCGAGATTTGAACTCGGATCGCTGGATTCAGAGTCCAGAGTGCTAGCCGTTACACCATGGGACCTCATACGTACTTGTTCATTTTATGGAATATTAATGCAATTTAGAGTATTTTGGAGTGAAGTAAAATTTAACGAGGTCCCACCGAGATTTGAACTCGGATCGCTGGATTCAAAGTCCAGAGTGCTAACCATTACACCATGGGACCACAAGTACTACAGACTATTCTTGATGTATATGTTGTGCTCTGTGCCTGGTTAAAGGCTGAAAGATTTTTGTAATGTTTACTTTTTTGAGCACATTGCGGCCTGCTGTGATAGTCTCAGAGCACATGGGGCGACAGGGCATTGGTGCCAATCCAGCCGTCTGCTTTGCGCCTGTATAAAAACTAAAAGATTAAACACATTTTGTTAATAACTACATATTTTGGGATCTGAGTTCATAACCTCAAAGCACACCGTGGGTAATAGAGTAGACTTAATTGATTTTTGTATAGTTTTTATAATAAATTTATGTCATTCTAGGACAATTGAGGGTACCAAAGAAATGAAAATTATATTAATAATTAAAATTATCATCAAAGGGCCTATTTCAAAGCAAACAATGTTCATGGTTTACTTTTATATCTAGATCTGAATTTGTTGTAGGAATATAAGTTTTAACTGTGGACAAATGCACTACTCTCACAATTGTTTGATAAGCATTAAAATTATAATAATTACCCTTAGCTAATTGTAGAACATGAAAAACAAAACAACACTGCAAAAAACATCGCATTGAAGAGTTCCCTAATTGAAATCTCAAATACTCTTTATTTTCTCTCTCAAGTCAAGGTAATTTTGCTGTGTTTTACATATAAACAAATGAGCAATTCAGTCTTTATTTTCTTACATTTGCTAGAATTGAATACGTTGAAACCAGATGTAGCTCATATGCTTTCATAGTTTTCTGCGCTGCTTTATTGAACAATGCTGTAACCTCAGAATTACAGAAATCAAGAAAGATGTGTATTTGTTGTATTTTTTAAAGAGATGTGACAAAGTTCATTAATTATGATTTAAATGTATTTTCTTGCTATATTGATATGTAGAGTACATTTCTGCCTTCTTACTGAAAAATTCCATACTGAGTATTTAATGAATGAATTTTGTCACATTATCTCTTTAAAAATTACAATAAATACACATTATGGATGATTTCTGCAATTCTTATATGCAGTTTAGAACTTTACAACATTGTTCAAGAAAGCAGTGCAGATAACCATGAAAGCATATGAAGTTATATGTGATTTCATTTCTTGTTGGAGTGGGTAACAAGCTCGCAACGCTGAGTGTGGTACGGCATCTGATTAGCTGGACTCCAGAACTCTTCCCATTTGAAACACATGATAGTAATAATGGATGTGTGAGAGACACGCTGTGGGGTCGTTGAAGGGTTATCCTCCTCCGCGAAGGAGGGCCCTTCGACTCTTGCCATACCGGGACTAGGTCCCTTACTGGCATGGTGATGGGTATTTAAAAGGGATGGTGGTTAGATGGTGGCGATTAAAGTTGAGATAGGTTTAAGATTAAGGATGTTTGATTAATGGGAAAATGACTTGAAGTTATTGATTTCCAAGGATAAGTCTGGGACGCTTGTATCTTTCTCCTGGATCAAGATCATATTCCCCGAGACCTCGGATAAGGTTATTGAAACTGGAAGGTAATTTTGCATAGAAGGCATGGGATAGTTGTAATATGTAGTCAAAAAGTTTTGGGAAGGAAAGATCAAAATGGATATTTTCATTTGGGATGTACCAATCGGCAGCAACTGCTGACCGAAGGTAGCGGTTTTGGAGAATCTGTAGTTTGTACAGATGGGATTTGGCCGCTGCACCCCAGACTTGGCAAGCGTAAGTGATTGCAGGTCTGAGTACCTGCTTAAATAGCAAAAGTTTGTTGCTAAGCGTCATAGCTGATTTTTTGTTGTACAGGGGATAGAGCATGGCCATCCTTCTGTTTACTCTGTTTGCCACGGTTGTTATGTGCTCCTTCCATGTCAGATGCATGTCCAAAACTACACCTAGGTAGCTGGCATGTGCGGGCCAAGGAATGTCCGCTCCTGCTAAATGCAGATTCTGAACGTCTTGGAGGGGTCTTCTAGTGAAGGTGACGGCTTGGGATTTGGTGGCGTTTAGTTTCAACCGCCAGGTGGCGAACCAGACGTGTAGCATGTTGGCGAAGATTTGAGCTCGCTGCACTGCATTTTCGTGGCGCTTAGATGCTACTGTGATGGCTGTATCATCAGCAAATAAGTATAGGTTGCAGCCCCTTAGGGTTGGAAGGGTGTTTATGTAAGTGAGGAAGAGCAGAGGACCAAGGACACTACCTTGAGGTACCCCTGCGTGAGCAACTGTTTTGGAAAGTAATATTGTGGCGGCGCTGGGCATACACGTTTCGGCACAAATAGATAATAGACGGCGGGTAATACTTGAAGAGCTTGCATAAGCAGTTAACGATAGCGCGGCAAGTGTTCACAAAGCCGGCAAACAATGATAGCTAAGATAAAGGACTTGCCGGCACAGCTAGGGTTTCACGTTTGGAAGGTTCTAGTGTTATCTCGATTGACAGAGAATAGTTGTTTTTCTGATTTGTTTGAGAAGTCTCTCGAATTATGAATGAGGTATATAAGCGATTGTGACACGCCAGCAGGACAGTTTTGTAAAACAGTGAGTTGAGTAGTGTAACAAGAGTGTTGTTGTAACGAGAGATGAATCAGAACGTCGCTTGTTGTGGTGTGTTTGTGACGTAATGTTGTTACGAGAGAATTGATCAGTGTATTTCTAGGGTAATAAAGAACATTTGCAATATCTGCCACTCGGACTGGCCGCGCCGTGGCTCAGTGGTTAGACCGCTTGGCTCTCACCAAGGCGGCCCGGGTTCTATCCCAGGCGACCGCAAAGTGAGGTTTGTATTGGACAACACGGCGCTGGGGCGGGTTTTCTCCGGGATCTCCGGTTTCCCCCGCAATCTCATTCCACCGGTGATCCACCTTCATCTCATGTACCATCAGTGTCACCACCTGCGGTGCCGTATGTAGTAAAAGCGGGCGTTAAACACTATACATTTCATTTCTGCAACTTGGACTTCTAATTCTACTAACCCACAAAGTCACAATATAAATATCTTTTCACTATATAACATAAATGCTTCGGCGGAATATTATTTCCAAAGTTGTATCGTTCTTATTTTGTTTGTGGAATATTAAAACAAAAGAGCTTAGTGGTGGTTTTGTTTCTTAACTCTTGTACTTCGTTTTATTACATTTGCTTCAACTGTTAGATATTGATTTTACGTTTTTTGCTTCGATAAGTACCTAACATTTTTGGTATTTATGAAGTTCTGTTCAGAGTTTTAAGTTGTTCTTTTGTTTAATTCTAACTTATACAAATAAATTGCTGTGTAGTTGCAGTCACCAAATATTTCAGTGGAAATAAACGAAAGAACTGTTTTATAAATCAAATACGTAACTTTGACATTGTTAATATTTCTCTGGTGAAGTAACAACAGTGTTACAGCGGCATGGGAAAAAGAGCATGCATTATTGTCTGGAACAATATAATTATAATACAAGATGAACTAAATATAAATGTAAAAAACGTGCATATAATGTTAAAATCACGTTGTACAACTTAAATATAGTGTCACCCTGGCGGTAGACTCGCGAAGCCGATGAAAAATGATGGCCGGTGGAGATTCGGGAAACTTCGGGGCCGATCGTTACCGGAAGCGAGAGACAATTGAGAGTGTGTTTGGAAAAATAAACAGTTTTTGAAGTTGCTAGCAAATTGTAATGGTGAGCGGTGTACTGCGAGGAAAATAAAGTGTAGTTTTGGTGGATAGAGTCAACATGAAAAACTCAATGCCATGACCGGGATTTGAACCACGGATCTCCTGGTTTCCGTCAGGACGGCACGTTGGCCATGGTAGCTCAAAGGTTAAGAGCGACTGGACGGAAACCAGGAGATCCGTGGTTCAAATCCCGGTCATGGCATTGAGTTTTTCATGTTGACTCTATCCATCAAATATCTTAGCCTATATACGGCTAGTGTGGAGAAATGATTAATTTCCATCAATTAACTAAAAGTGTAGTTTTGGTGTTTTCTAACCTCGTCTTGTTATTTCACGAACCCACAAAGTGACAACTGGTGCCAGAAGTGGGATATACGACAATGGAAGCTGCATTGGCAAAGATTTTAGAGAAAATGGAAGAAATGAAGACGGCCAACGACAACATCGCCGAAAAGATGCAAGAACTGAAGGCCGAAATAACAGCGAAGACGGAAGCGGCAAATAACAACCTGGCCGCGGAAATAACAGCGAAGACGGAAGCGGCAAATAACAACCTGGCGGCGGAAATAACAGCGAAGACGGAAGCGGCAAATATCAACTTGGCCACGACAATGACCGCAAAGATGGCCGAACTGACCACAGAAATGAGGGCAGCGAACGACAGCCTGGCCACGGAGATGAAAGCGGCAAACGAGGCCCTTGCCGTGAAGTTTGAAGAACAGTTGGCCGGCGTGAGGGATAACGTGACGGAGCTGGGCAAGCGGATGGGCCAAGTGGACGAGCGCGTCGAGGACCTGGTGAGCCGCGTTGACGACCTGGAGGGAAAGGCCGACACCAGCGTCAAGTCCCTGAACGCCATAGTAGAGGACGTCGTCGGCAGGAAACTGAAGGATTTGAAGGCCGACGCGTCGGGACGCGACACATCTGCGCGCGTCAAACCGCCGAAATATGACGGCGCGTCAACATTTGAGGTCTTCCGCCGCCAGTTCGACACAGTGGCCAAGCACAACAGATGGTCACCGGAGGAGGAGGCCACACAGCTAATAGCCAGCCTCCAGGGACGGGCCGCGGAAGTCCTAAACGCGGTGCAGACAACGGCGGCGCCCAAGGACATCTGGGAGGCCCTGGAGAATCGTTTCGGGAACCACCGCTTAGCCGCAGCGTACCGCAGCCAACTAAAGGCAAGGTCACAGCAGCCGGGGGAGACGCTGCAGGAGTTAGCCATAGCGATTGAGCAGCTAGCTAGCAAGGCCTTGGTTGACCTGCCACTGGAGTTCGTATCCCGGGAAGCCGCCTACAACTTTGTCGACGGGGTACGGGACACGGAGATTCGTCAGCGCCTAATGCTCGGCGATTATAAAACCATCCACGAGGCGCTGACAGCGGCATTAAGGATGGAGGCGGCCAAGGTAGCATCTATCCCGACGTCGAGAACGAGGAGTGTCCGCTACGCCGGAGACAGAAGAGCAGCTGTGGGACGCCGGCGAACACCTAGTGGCCTGTGTTGGGGGTGTGGACAGCCCGGGCACCTGCAGAAAAACTGCCCACTCCAGGAAGGGCAGCGGGAAGAACGAGTAAGGCCCGGCGTGGAGAGGGGCACGTCGGCGCCATTACCACCATGCCCTCGAGTGACAATCCGCGCCGTCAGCCGGCGGAAGGATGACAACCTCATCGCGGACGGCTGGGTAAGAGGAAAGCCGTGCCGCGTGCTGGTGGACACCGGGGTGGCCGTGACCATCATCAGACCTGACGTGGCGAAGGGTTTGCCGACGAGGAAGCCGAGCCGACCATACGAGCTTGTGACAGCATCGGGCGACACCATGCCTAAGGGGGAAGGAGGCCCTTCTGGAGCTGAACTTGGGACGGAGTGCCGTGCGTCTGTGGGTGTTCGTCGCGAAGGTGGCTGAGGAGGTGATTCTGGGATTGGATGCCCTCAGGAGCCACGAGGGGACGGTCGACGTCGGCAGGAAGGTCCTGAGGCTCAACGGAGAAGAGGTTATACTCCGTCAACCAGAAGAGCGCCTTGGAATTGGCAGGGTCGTCTTGAGCGAAGACGTGGTTGTCCCCGCGAGGAGCGAAGTGATAGTGACGGCGCGACCGGAAGGCCAGACAGCAGGTGGGGTCCAGAGGCAGCAGGAGTACGACTTCACCTCGGAACATCGCAGAGGGAAGAGTCACGGTAACGCGGACGCTATGTCCCGAAGACCCTGTCCGGAAGAGTGCGGCCAATGCACAAGAGTGGAGGGGAAGGAGCGTGCCGCAGCAGTTCGAGTAGTCACGGCAATGCCTGCGGATGGCTGGGATAGCGCAGGCCTGAGGAGGGAGCAGCTGGCGGACGCAGACTTAGGGCCACTCTTGAGGGATGTGGAGAACCTGGTGGACCACCTCCACGACATGCACGAGATGGCTCGCCAGAACATCCAGAAGGCGAGCGACCGCATGAAAACCCGAGACGACAGGCAAGCCAACAGCCAAGGGTTCCAGCAAGGTGACCTGGTCTGGTTGTACCACCCGACCCGGACCAAGGGACGCTGCCCGAAGCTTCAGCAGTCATGGCAAGGACCGTACCGTGTGGTGAAGAGGATTAACGACGTGGTCTACCGCATCCAGAAGGTGCCCCGAGGAAAGATGTTGGTGGTACACCTGGATGGCCTGGCCCGCTACAAAGGCGCTGTTCGGGACGACCAGCCTTGAGGAGGGAGCAGTGTCACCCTGGCTGTAGACTCGCGAAGCCGATGAAAAATGATGGCCGGTGGAGATTCGGGAAACTTCGGGGCCGATCGTTACCGGAAGCGAGAGACAATTGAGAGTGTGTTTGGAAAAATAAACAGTTTTTGAGGTTGCTAGCAAATTGTAATGGTGAACGGTGTATTGCGAGGAAAATAAAATGTAGTTTTTGTGTTTTCTAACCTCGTCTTGTTATTTCACGAACCCACAAAGTTACACTATTTTAGATTAAGGAATCCATCAATGATTGTGACGTCATCGGTCATCCCGGAAGCATAAAAGGTGTAGGGAGATCATATAAATTCTATAATTGGAAATACTCTCTTAATTAACGTTGTTTGTAATGTTCGGGTACAGATATTACTTAAAACTGAATTTTAGACTGTCATTTGTTACGTAAAGAACGAGCTGGCTTGTAAACAAGGATCAAGCTTTAAACATAAAACTAGAACAAATGAAAGACCAAATCTACTAATTACCCAGCCGTACTAACGAGCTCTAAATGGTCACGAATAATTATGTAACATAATGACTAGATCGTATTAGGCATTAGTTAGAAATAAAAATGTAAGGTCCCACCGAGATTTGAACTCGGATCGCTGGATTCAGAGTCCAGAGTGCTAACCATTACACCATGGGACCAGATGTACATATCGACCTCACCAGTCTTATACATCTCCTGCATCTGGATAGAACTTAAACATATTTGGCTGCTAATATGTAAATGGTCTTCCAGAAGGCCATCTCCTTTGTTGATACGTCGGAACCATCGCTGTGGCACACGCTCACTAACGACAACTTCTCCTTCCACTTCACATATTCTTAGAGCTGCGACAGCGACTCTATAATCTTGGTTCTAGTAGTGTTTTAGCAGGTCTCTAGGTTCAAACGTTGTTATCTCCATTTTGTGATTGTTTATCAACAACTGAAGACTGTTACATGATCGCAATGCATGCAACACTAGCCATGACATCATGTAAATAGCATTGCGAAAGCAACGACAGGTAATAAGTTTTCCAAAACACCAAAATAAATATTACCGACATTACGAGATAACTAAATAAAACCAAGATGGTGTCACTGTGATATTAGCATTGTTGGACACAAAGTGCTACCATTGTGCCATAGCTCCGTGTACATATAGATAGAAAATGTATTATTTTATCGTGACAGGAATCGTGCGCGGTAGGGATGAGTAGCAACTGTGGTGGGGATAGTGCACCTATCGCCAAAATGCCTCACACGCGTAAGATTACGGGAGGGGAGGGCGGTGCATAAGGTGTCTAAAAACAACTTTCATTCTCGAAGTCAGTTTTGCAGCTCTTATAACTAAGTTGTAATTCTTACTATGGTAGTAATCTCCACGCTTTTGTTGGATCTTAAATAGTACATAGGCATTTGGAACAAATTCCTTTTCTCCTCCAGCAGGCATGATAAACAACTGTCGGCCTTTCAATATCTCTGCAGAGTCCCTGTAACGTATTTCAAACTAGGCATATGGTCCAGTATGTGCTGTATTTATATAAGTTTCATCCATATAAACTATATAAACTTACATCGATATCTGTGAATATTTCGTAAATACTTAAGTCTTTTTGCACGTATGGTGCGATTATCGATTAAAATTTGTCTGTCTAGCTTAGTGGTTTTTCTTCTTCAAATAATCCTAGCTTCAAAAGAACTCTTCTTAATGTTCAAACACTGCCTTGGAAGTCAGTAGAATTTTTAGCTTCATAAGCACTTTCTTCAAAGTTGGTCTTTGTTTTTCTGTGCTTTAAAAACTATTCATGGTTCGCTTAACTAGTTGTGAATTAAATCATCCAAATTAGATTTTGTGCATATTCTTAATCTTTGTTTACTGGGCATAGAGAAGGACGTTGTTGCACTAGCACCAATGGCTTTTCTTTTCTTAATAACTCTCCTAAACTGCTTTCAAACACAACTGTTGCCTCAGATACCCTTCCACAGATTTTTATAGCTGACCCAGACCATTGTTCCTTTTTTATAAATCTATGGATATTGGTTATTACTTCTCGTGTTTTTAAATGAGGCACTTTATTTCCTAATGTGCTGCTAGGAGGCGTCATTTATAAATGCCCTCTTGGAACCAGGGGACAAGCACATTTTGAAACAAGCTGTAGTGTTACCGAGTAGCTCTGCACGTGTTTAGTTGCTCGCAACTGACCTGCCCTCCCCTCCAGTTGCAACCGCTCTGAGGTGGACTCCTCCAGATACCACCGTGCATCACTCTGCACCTTTCAAGATAAAAAATACATCTGTATAGAGGTTCAATTTTAAGGCATGTTAGTGTAGTTAAAAGCATTTTGGGGCAAAGTAAAATTTCTCAAAGTTCCACCGAGATTTGAACGATTCGCTGGATACAAAATATAAAGTACTAGCTACTATTAGACCATGGTATCACGAGCATCAACACCTATTATAGTTTAATTCCGACTATTCCTCAAGAACTGAACTAAAACATTGAACTTTCACCTGCCATTTGAATCCGAATTCTCATTGCCAACCTGTACATCATGGAACAATATGGAATCGATTCATGTGGGCTATTTTATGTTTTGAATTTAGAATTGAATCATTTTGGGGCAAAGTAAAATGTGTAAAGGTCCCACCGAGATTTGAACTCGGATCGCTGGATTCAGAGTCCAGAGTGCTAACCGTTACACCATGGGACGTCATGCGTACTTGTTTATTTTATGGAGTATTATTGCAATTTAGAGTATTTTGGAATGAAGTAAAATTTGACGAGGTCCCACCGAGATTTGAACTCGGATCGCTGGATTCAAAGTCCAGAGTGCTAACCATTACACCATGGGACCACATGTTCTATAGGCGATTCTTGTTGTATGTATTCGGCTTTGCGCTTACATAAAGGCTAAAAGATTTTGGTAATGTTTACTTTTTTGAGCACTTTGGGACCTGAGTTCGATAGTCTCACAGCACATACATAGAACCACAGGGGATTGTTGCCCATCCAGCCGTCTGCTTTGTGCCTTGCGCCTGTATAAAAACTAAAAGATTAAACACATTTTGTTAATAACTACATACTTTGGGATCTGTTTTCATAACCTCAAAGCACACCGTGGGTAAGTGAATAGACTTAATTGATTTTCGTATAGTTTTTATAATAAAGTTATGTCATTCTAGGACAATTGAGGGTACTAAAGCAATGCAAATTATATTAATAATGAAAATAATCATCAAAGGGCATATTTCAAATGTAAACAAAATGAAGTTACATATAACTTCATATACTTTCATGGTTATTTGCACTGCTTTCTTGAACAAGGTTGTAAACTTCTAAACTGCATATAAGATTTCCAGAAATCATCCAAAATATGTATTTATTGCAATTTTTAAAGAGATAATGTGGCAAGATTCATTAATTATGATTTAAATAAATTTTGTTGCTTTACTGATTTGCAGAGTACATTTCTGCCTTTTTACTAAAATATTCCATAATATACATTTGTTTAGTTCTGCAAATCAAAAAGCATTTTTAAAATAAGGTTCATGTTTGTGTATGTGTGTGTGTGTGCGCAGCAGAACTCAAAAACAAAAAATTTGTAAACTCTCAAATTGGGATTTAAATTCAGTTACCTTCCAAAGAAACACAAGATTTCCAGGGAAGTTCTGCAACATCAAACTCCATTTTATGTCACATTTTTTTTTTTAATTTTTTATTTTCTTAAAAGTAGCTCAATTGATTTTTATTAAAATCACACCTTAAATTATTTATATGCCAAATAACACATATATCTTGCATTATTTGGGAATAGCTATGATGTCTTTTCATTTTGAAATAATTTTATATAATCTTGTATAGCTGATAACGTTAAGTGATATGTGAAAATTTACTGTACTAAAAGTTTTTATGTAGCATTACCCATTTCTGAGACAATTGTTGTTATGCTTTGAAGTATTCAATACTCTATCAATCTTTTTATGTCCTGCCAACATTAAGTTAACGCACATGGCAGGAGAATGGGATTTTAAGTAATGCATGCAACATGCAGTACTGAAATATTTGACTGTCCTTAATTCCTTTTGTATCTGTAATGAAATGTGTAATGTACATATTTCTTCTCAGTTAAAATTAAATATATATAACATAAACCTTTTAAATAAAAAATTTTATACGCACTGATGAATGTGACGAGAGAGTTTCATCATTAGACTGTCGAATAGGAATATGGGAATACAAATGTCGTAAATGAAGTCAAATCTTTCATGAGCTGGTCCCCGTAAATGATGACTTCGAAATTCTGAATGACCGAGAGGGAATGAAGAAACTTTGTTATGACTTCCCATTTTAAATAGTATTAAGTATTGGAAAATTAAAACAAATTATAAGAAAGGGCAGAGTCAGACTGAAAAATTCAATACCCTAGCAGGGATTTGAAACATGTATCTTCTGGTCTCCATCCAGTTGTTCTTTACCATAGAACTACAATGACATGACAGCATGTCATTAAATTCTCCAACTGACTCGTATGTTTCCCAATAAACCAGTAGGGGCTCTCATATATAATGATATACCTTCCGTGGCGACTTACTATGCTGTATCCATGGTTCAAATCCCAGCTATGGCATTGAATTTTTCAGTTTGACTCTATTTAAAACTTTCCCTACACAGGGTTAAAATGCTGTAATTTAACAAAATCATTAGCATTATTTTTAAAAAAAATTAAGTTTTAGAAAAGCTACATATAAAGGATATTTTGAAATGGGAGTTACTATTTAACCAACAATTAACTTTTTATTACAGTTTTTTTGGATTCAAGGAATCTCAAAATATTTATTTGCATTGAAATCTTGATATCAAGTTTTTGGGTGGAATACAATATTTTGTTTATTTACTTTAAGTATATAGCAGGAACTTTGGGCTTGCCTCGCTAGTGTAGATGGTAGCAGGCCTGCCTCATGTTCAAGAGGTCCTGAGTTCGAATCTCGGTCAGGTTGAGTTACCTGGATAAGGTTTTCTTCTGGGGTTTTCCCTTATCCTTCAAGACGAATGTCAGGTAAATCTAAGCTCCATGGACCCTGGACTCATTTGAGCATCATTTCACCCAATTCATTCACCGTCTGATATGACTTAACATTGGACGTACAAAAAAAAAAAAAAAAAAAAAAAAAACCTTCGGGGATGTAGATTTTAAGTCCCAGGTATAGGACCGGTGCCCACTCAGTATCGTGATGAATTTGTGGTGCTATGATAGCTAGCGAATCCTGATCAAGAAAGCTAACTTTATAGCTGCGGGTGCTAATATGCTGACCACATCTGTTTCCCATATCAGTTGGTTTTGGCTTGCTTGTGGGCTGTTACACCATGAATTATTATATTGCACAGAAAGTAGAACATGCTTTATTTGTGGGCTAACTTAACTATTTCCAGAAGTGTATTTTTTGAATTTCTGCTTTTATGTGAACTTATTGCTGTTTGCATATACTATTCTTATCTAGTCTTCATTGGAATTGCATCTTAATTATTACAAGCACCTTCTGCTTTCATATTCATAAAAGTGCAATATTTATAACTGCCAAAATGTGAGTGTGTCTAATGCTTATAATAATTTCAATAATTGAAATAGCACAAAAAAATAACTTTCCCAAATCATTAGTGGACAAAAAAGTGAGCTTAGCAAAAAAGAAGAAGCTACTAAAGGAAACCACAACTCTCTCATCTACAGAAACTAATATGATTTTCAAAAAATTCACTTACCATCCATGGGCCTATGATAAATTCAAAAAAGTCTTCAAAAAACAAAATATTCAACTAGCACCAGTCAACCATTTCTCCTTAAAAAACCTAATTTGCTCAAACATCAAAGATGCCATTCCATCAAACAAAAAATCTGGTATATATCAAATTGAATGCAATGACTGTAGTCAAATTTATATTGGAAAAACCAAAAGAAATTTAGAAACAAGAGCAAAGGAACACTTTAGAAACATAAAATATAAACAATTAGAAAAATCAGCAGTTGGCACACATTTTTGGGAAAAAAACCACAACATAAATCCAGAACCAAAACTACTAAAACATACATCAGGAAAACAAGAACTATCCACATGGGAACAAATCTTCATTTCAAAAAATAGGAACAAAGTATTCAATTTCGACATCCCCCAGAAGGATTTGTTCAGCAAGTTCCTTGAGCCGCCACCAGAGGAGACCTGTGACAAGGTATTGTCAGCTACACCAACGAGAACCAGTCGAGAGCCGGCCGATGATAGAGGCAAAGCCTCTGAAACTAGTTCCGGAAAAATTTAAAAGTAAGTGCTGTCTAGTGTCTTTAATCGACTCTCTTTAAAGTTAAATTAAACTAACCTAACTTTTCTTCCATTTCTCAAAATGATCGCAGTTCCTACAAGTGTGGACATATAAGAAAGAAGCTAATAAGACTTAACAGTCAATGAGACAACTGAAGACCACGCAATCAACATGGGTCAAAGAGTAGATACAGCAATGCTCTTTGTATGAGCTTTGTACACAAAGGAACTAGACCAAAATCTCTAAGAAGGCAGCCCCCTTATTGGCCTTTCCCTGCGCAGTGCCCATAGCATGGCTAGGGTAAATTTGTTCTACTGAGAATCATCAAGAGAAAAGCCAGACAAAAAGATTATAAATATCAAGGTCTTAAACACCATACTGTTTGCAGATAATCAAGTAATATATAGCAATACAGAGTGTGAACTACAAATAAAAGTACACAAATTAGAAGGAATAGTCAGTAATTATAGCATCAGAATTTCAGGGACGAAGACAAAATTGATGGCATTCCAAGGGACAAACCACTTAAGATGTAAAATAGTAATAAATAGGGCCTGGAAGTTGTTGACCTAAAAATTCTTTAAAAATGAGCTATAAAATGACTTTAAAATATACAAAATGTGCATAAAATGAAAAAAATGACCTAACAAAAATTAACAATTTCTTTCTTAATAATAAATTAATAACTGTCACAGACAAATAATGAATATATGATTGGAATAACCACATTTTAAAATTAACTTTCTTAGTAAATAATGCAATTATTGCTACTAAACAATAAATAAGTTCAAAAATCATCAGGTCATTTACAATTTTATAAAATATGAAAAAATAAGTTACTGTACCCATTAGCCAAAACATACCACCATGATCATCTTCAAGTTACCAAAAGTAAAGGAACGGCGGTTGTCAGCTAAAACTGTTTTATACTTTGAGAAACTTATCTCCACTTCCACACTTGTTATAGGTGCATATTTGAAAAACGCTATGTCCCTGCTTGTTAAATTCTGTTCAAAAATATCAGTTCTGAAGTTTTCTCCTGACAAGATATTGGCAATCTGACAAACTGGTATTCTTTATTTTTGTCCAACACAGATTTTAGTGTCTGTCTAATTTTGTTTCCAGTCTCACCTTTTACATTTTGTATCATCTCTTCCGCATTCCTTACTAACTCAATCGACTTATCCATTGTGATGCCACGTTCTTCAAGGCGGGTTATGGTATCCCACAAAATTGCAAAATTTGATTTAATAGAAGCTAATTTATCTTGGCTTTGAGTATCAGAAAACAGATCCTGTGCGCTCTCAATTGCCTTAGAATCTACCCATTCAAAGCTATTCAGCACTTCTCTCAGTATTTGAAAATTGTCACAGTGGTATATACATTGCATATATATAGCCCATGGATCAGGATCAGGTCGGCCATGGGAATCGAACTTGGGTCTCCCGAAAGTGGGATATAGATGAAAATGCCCGATAAATTTCTGAAAAAGAAAGAAAATGACCAGAAAATATGTCTAATGTTAAAAAGTGACTTTATTATAAAAATGTGGAAAAAATGCATTTTGATGACCTATAAAAAGCATATATATCTAACGTATTTGTTCCAGAAGCACTTAATTTCAAATAAGCATCTTCTATGACTACTCAGAAAAAAGATGACTTTTAATCAAAGTCTGGGTCCTAGTAATAAATAATAAAATAATAGAACAGGTAAATAATTTTAACTATTTGGGATTTAGTATATCCTAATGCCAAAAGAATGATAACAACATAAAAATAAGCAGATTCCATAGCATTATGGAAAAATAAGAACATTGTGAAATAAAACATTAAAAGAAACTCAATTAAAATTCTATAAAACTATGATAGCTCCCATGTTAACTTATGCCTGTGAGAAATGGAGACATATAAGATCAGATAGAAAGATAGAATTGGCCAAAATGAAATCCTTACATTCTGTAGCAGGATACACATTTTTAGATAAAAACATAATGACGGCATTAGCACAGAATTAAACATGTTCAACTTAAACGACCATTAATTTATATTCCTCCAAAGCTATAGAAGACAATGAAGAGGATGAACAAAGTCATTGGGGGAAACGAGAAAAGAAATTAAAAAGTTCAAATACGTTCATAAATGAAAATAATGTAAGAGCTGAACATAGTGCAATTCACTTTAAAGTAAAAAAAAAAAAAAAAAAAAAAAAAAAAAAAAAACAAACAAACAATAACAAAGAATGTTAAACATTTAATCCTGCGTATTTTAAGTATGCTTTGGAACAATGACAACATGTTTATTAAATAAAATAGGATTGTCAGGGAAAACAATATGTGCAATCATTATTAAAGATAACAATGGGGTGTAAGTTAGGATATTTTCTTATTTTTTAAGAAGATTTGTTGACATGAATGTTGCATTGATACAAATACGAGATTTGGCTGGTAAATCCTGTGCCTCACATACAGATGGTACCACTGCGTCAGTTTGATGGATATCATCATATAGTTTAATTCTAGACCAGCTTGTATCCATAGTTACAGGTCGTTTAGTTTTTGAATGACAGTATTTTAAACAAGAAAAGTGTAGAAGTTTCATGAAAATGGAGGATTTGGAAACACGAGCAGTGATTAAATTCTTCCATTTGAAAGGCTTAACGCCTAAAGAAATCGAGGAGGAAATGGACAGTACATTTAAAGGCTCTGCCCCTTCATATACAATGATTAAAAGGTGGGTTGTAGAGTTTAAAATGGGACGTACGAGCACTAGTGATGAGCCTCGCTCTGTCCCTTCATATACAATGATTAAAAGGTGGGTTATAGAGTTTAAAATGGGACGTACGAGCACTAGTGATGAGCCTCGCTCTGTCCCTTCATATACAATGATTAAAAGGTTGGTTGTAGAGTTTAAAATGGGACGTACGAACACTAGTGATGAGCCTCACTCTGTCCCTTCATATACAATAATTAAAAGGTGGGTTATAGAGTTTAAAATGGGACGTACGAACACTAGTGATGAGCCTCGCTCTGTCCCTTCATATACAATAATTAAAAGGTTGGTTGTAGAGTTTAAAATGGGACGTACGAACACTAGTGATGAGCCTCGCTGTGTCCCTTCATATACAATAATTAAAAGGTTGGTTGTAGAGTTTAAAATGGGACGTACGAGCACTAGTGATGAGCCTCGCTCTGTCCCTTCATATACAATAATTAAAAGGTTGGTTGTAGAGTTTAAAATGGGATGTACGAGCACTAGTGATGAGCCTCGCTCTGGACGTCTTCTGGAAGTCACAACTCCTGAGATCATTGAAAGACTCTATCCCTTCATATACAATGATTAAAAGGTTGGTTGTAGAGTTTAAAATGGGACGTACGAACTAGTGATGAGCCTCGCTCTGGACGTCCTGTGCAAGTCACAACTCCAGAGATCATTGAAAGACTCTGTCCCTTCATATACAATGATTAGAAGGCTGGTTGTAGAGTTGAAAATGGGACGTACGAGCACTAGTGATGAGCCTCGCTCTGGACGTCCTGTGGAAGTAACAACTCTAGAGATCATTGAAAAAAAATTATCGTTTAGTACTGGAAGACCACAGGTTAAAGTTGTTTGAGATAGCAGAGGCTGTAAACATATGAACAGAACGTGCAGGTAATATTTTGAGTAATTTTTGGGCTTTCACAAGATCTGTACAAGATGGATGCCATGTTTGTTGACACTTGATCAAAAGAAAGCTATTTCTGTTAAGAATTTGGAGCACTATCATAAAAATTCCAGTGAAATTTTGAGACGACTTATTACCATGGATGAAACTTGGATACATCACTACACTCCAGAAAGTAAATCACAGACAAAACTGGATTGTGCCAGGTGAACTAACTCCAAAAACTGGCAAAGTCAATTTTGTCAGCTAATAAGGTTATGGCGATTGTTTTCAAGGATACACAGGGAATTAGTTTTATTGATTACTCTGAAAAGGATAAAAGTATCACTGCTGACTAGTATTAAAGATTAATGCAATGTTTGAGTGATGAATTGAAAAGAAAAAGACTTCATTTGGCGAAGAAAATAATATTTTTTCTTCACGACAATGCTCCAGCCATTGTTCAGTCATTGTAATGGGAAAAATGTGTGAATTAAAGTTTGAATTGCTTGAACATCCACCCTATTTGCCAGATCTAGCACTCAGTGACTACCACCTGTTCCCAAACCTCAAAAAAATTCTGGGAGGACGAAGATTTCACAGCAACGAGGATGTCATTGATGCATTAAACAGCTATTTTGAGAACCATGATAAATCACACTATAGTGATGGTTTAATTAAATTAGAACACAGATATGACACATCTATTAGCCTTTCTGGAGATTATGTTGAGAAATAAAGAAAAAAAAATAATTTTTTTTTATTATGAGGCCCGCGACGTATCAGCCAACCCTTGTATACCATGTAAAGTAGCAGTTGTAAGCAATTCTTGTAAACATACAATATATAGACTTGTTTCATCCAAAGGTATGATCAAATTAAAGTACAAATTAAACAATATAGTTGAAACGGAGAAAATGTCATTCATGCATGTTTAACCTATTAATATATACCTAAATGTTAACTAAACATCTTTATTTTGAAATTTACTTTTATTTTTATAAGTTTCCACGGTCTTCATCTATTTTAGGCTTATAAAAGTGTTTAAATATATATAACTTAGATTCCTAAATGATCTGAGAACCCTAGAATCTTAATCCATCATTAATACTCCTCAAAATATTTTGGTATTTGCTACAAATTTGTGATCTCAACTGCATCCAAAACTTGGTTATTTGTAAATGATACTCAAGATTGGGTATTTACTTAGGTTATGACAAACTTGATGTATCAAAAATACAACAGATTTGCAATAATATTCTTAAATTATTTGATTATAATAACTGATAATGAACATTTTGACAAGCAATAAGCGTATAAAACTGGTAAAGTACATTTTATATTTTAATAAGACATATTCTAAACATTGAAGGCTATTTCAATAACTGGCGATTTAGATCTTTGACAATACTAAAATAAAATAAATATTGTGTTTGTTAACAGTTCTGTCAATTCCCTCCATCATACTGGTGCCACTAGAGAGCTGGAAGTTCATCTGACAGAAGCTCTTTTACATATCAGTAAACCTACTGATATGGAGCTCTTACTTTTAATAAACAGTTTTAGAAGTCAGGTTTGAACTCGCTACATTGACATTTGGATAGTTAGTGCTCTACTGCAATTATACGTTTTGCAGGACCGCCAGTTGCCGTATCCTATCAGCTCTCACAGTAGACAAGATCTCATTAACTAAACTAAGATTCAGATATCTTTTCTTATTGTTTGTAAATGATTTACAGTCAAATATTACAGCTAAAACAATAGTTCAATATGCGGATGACACAAATATATTAATTGAAAGCAATGCACTTGAAGAGCTACAAATCTTATCGAGCAGAATGTTCAGTAATATTTCTAAATGGTTCAGCAATAATAATTTAAAGTATAAACTTGGATGAAGCGTAGGGACAGTGAAGCACAAATTAATACAAAAGTGAATCGAGAAGATATTGACACAGTGTGAGTGAAGCAATGTGTCAATATCTTCTCGATTCACTTTTGTATTAATAATAATTTAATTGTAAACTTGGATAAGACACATGTAATTCATTTTCAGTTTTCTCAGAATAAGTCTCCTTTACAATCACAATTAATATGTAATAATCAAGTATGCAAATACAACTAAATTTCTTGGTCTTTGGATACAGAGTAACCTAAAGTGGGAGACACATGTTGATCATCTAATTAAAACCTGAGTACAACTTTTTATAATTTCAGTCAACTGGTACACATAGTTAACATAAAAACTCTTAGAAGCGTGCATTTTGCGTGTGCTCACTCCATTTTAAAATATGGCATAACATTATGGGGTAACTCACCACATTGTAAATCATTATTCATAATGCAAAAACGGATTCTAAGAATACTTGGAGGAGTCAAATCAACATCTGCGTGCAGACCATTATTTAAAAACTTTAACATCTTACCTCTCCCATGTATTTTCATTTTTGAAATTTTAAAATTTACAAAGACAAATTTAATGAAAGGAAATGGCCACTGTACCTTTAACGACACAGTTCATAATCATAATACTAGACAGAGAATGGACATTCATGTGAATAGAAGTAACACAAGAGCTCATCAAAACAGTGTAATAAACCTAGGAATCACTTTTTTATAATAAACTGCCTATAGCCAATAAAACCACTTGCAATTTTTCAGCATTTAAAAGTTCAGTTTTGGCATACTTGCTAGACCATTCTTTTTATTCTGTTAGTGAATTTATTGAAAGTATATAATATTGTTACATTTCTGAATTAATTGTGTATATTATAAAATTCTTCAGATATCTTTATAAAACATTATTTTGTACAAACAGTGACTTGTCCTTATTGGATGTGACTTGTTAATTTACAAGTATAGTTAATTGCACTGTAAATTCACAATTTGACGCGTCTTATATCATAGTACTCATGTACAATGTATGATTTACAAGATGAATAAATTATCCATCTATCCTATTAATAATGTCTTTTTGTAATGCCTAGATATTATAGAATAAATTTACCAACATACCTAACTCAGTAATCATAAGAATGCAAGCTTGAAAGTTCTCTTCTTGCTTTGAAGAGTACCAAGGAATTAATGAGTCAATTAACAAAATATTTCCTTAGTACCATAAACATTTAATAAATACAGAAAAATACAAAATATAAACTGGTACTCAGTATTAAAATTGTTGAATTCGAAAACAAAAGACGAAATCCCTCCACTCAATATGTCCAAAATATACCAAATAAGTTATAAGGATTATGAAAATTCTACATGGGTCAAAATGAACAAAACCTAAAAGTGAGAGACAAAGAAAATGTTAGAAACATCAAATTGAAACAGGAAGCTAAGTCAGAAGTAGCATTTCACTTTTGGAATGAAAACCATGACATTGACCCAAATCCAAAATTATTAAAAGGGATGATAAGTCAAAACAAACTATGTAGGAGAGCATCTTAATATAGAAAAATAAGGATCGAGTAATGAACTTTTAAATCCCAGAAGTCGATAATTTGATAAAGAAGTTCATAGTTCCACCACCAGAGATAAGAGAGCAGATGACAACATCAGATGGTAGTTGGACCGAGGTTGATAATGGAGCAATGCCTTGCAAAACTAGTCCCTCAGTAATATAAAAATGTAAGAAACAAAGTGTTAAAAACCTACTATAAATATATCGAGATTTATAGATGGCAGCAGCATTACCCACACCACTGGATCAAGCTTTAGTCGCATAAGAGCCGAAGATGCAAACGATGATTTGCGAAACATGTCCTCAGAATAGGTACGAAAGTGAAGCAGACGTGTAATAAATACGACTCATCTAAAAATTAATAACTACTATGAATAGTTTTTTCAATTAATTTTGATGTCACTGTTACTAAATTCCTCCAATGATGTATAAAAGAGAACAATATTCAAAGAAGAAAATGGTAATAATAATCATTATGATGCCGATGATGAAGAAACTTAATTATTTATTCATAAATATAAGACTATAATTTATATAGATTTTTTTTTTTTTTTTTTTTTTTTTTTTTTTTTTTTTTTTTTTTTTAAAGAAAACCACTGATTCTCTAAAAATAGCTAAGGTTACATCAAAATAACTGATGGAGGAAGGTTAAGTTTCCAAAATATACTCTTCATGAACATTGTGGCAGTCTCTTTAGCTCCAAAAATAGGTCCAATGACTTGCACTTCATTTAGATAATATTTCTCACAGTGATAGGGGATTATAAGAGATCAGATTTCCAGGTTTTCAGTATTCACTCTTTGGAGTGAACTATAACTATAGTTTATCAACTATAGAACCAAATCTTGTGGTTTTCTCAAAGTTGATATATTTCCTTATATTTCCAGGGGTGAAGTAATCATGTACTTCTTCAAATGCATTATAATGTTTGTCTTTAAGAATATTTGAAACAATTGACAGTACTGTGTGATGTTTATGTTTGATTTGATTTATTGTTGGTCATCAGAATTGCAATAACTCATAGTATCATTAACAATACAAAAGATACATAATTTGGGAGTTTATTATGTAGTTTGATTTCAAAATATTTAATGGTTTTACTAAATAATATAGTGTTGTGTGAGGTTATGCTTAGATTTTGTCTGCTCCTGGTTTCATGGAAATGTGTCATAGAGTCTTGGGACATGAACAGGAATATGGAGCACGTCAAAGAGTTCATTTTTGCTGTGGCAATGATTGTCCTGAGATCTGCCCACTGCAGAGTCCAGCAACAATGTTTACTGCCATGTTAAAACAGTCCCGTCAGTAACTGTAGTAATTCCATATCCATTGGTTTCAGGTGTATGTTATTTAAATAAAATAAAATATATTTCTCTTTAATTATCATTGCACAAAATTAATTAGTTTTGTTAGTACTTATATCATAAAGAAAAATCAGAAAAGTAAAGGTTTTAAATGTATCATGAATAAATAAAAACAGTAAGTTGTACCAAACTCACTTTATTTGCCACTAGAATCATTCCCCCAATGGCAAATTACAATCAGTTTCACTTTTTTACAAATATACCACAGAGTAAGCAGTCAGTCTAGTGTTTCTTTTTGTCTCTATTGCATGCACGAACTTGCACGCTTCAACATTTTAATGTTCAATGCTTGCAGAACAATATTCCTATTAACTGCATAACAACTCCAATACTCACTGGTCAACTCTACCAACAAACTAAACTGAAGGCTAGCTTTTGCACCTCATGTTATAACCTGCTGGTCATAAAGAGTGTTTGGGAAGCTGAAATCTTTCGAATTGAAGGAATGGAGTATTGTCTAAGTTGAATCTTCTAGTTCTACTGAAACTGAACAGCCTGGAAGACCCGGGAAACAACAAAGGGGCTACTTCTGTCTCATGAACGTCAGTGGCTGAGCTTCAATGCTCATTTTTTGGTTTCTCTCATGGAAAACGTTTCTTGTTCTGTATTTAATTCTTTAGACTTGTATATCCCAACTGTTTGTTGGCCTTGCCACTCCTGTTCTCACTTTTGATAGCTTAAAGATGTTAGATCTTATTTAAGTCTACTTTTAAGAATTCTGTCATATCAAACCTGGAGATTGCTGTCCTTGAATCTTTATTCGTTAGTTTGTTCCCATGGTTCTTCACCCAATTTAATTGAAGTGCCCAGTTGTTAGCTTCAAAGTATCCAAGACTACTGTTTATTTCTTCTATCAGGTATTTGGGTTATTGTAACCTTTTAAGAAGTTCATTGTACCTAATCCTGCTGTCATGACCCCTTTAGCTGCTGTGGTGCAAGCGCTGGGACCCCTAGCATTTATGGTACTTCTGACATTACAAGAAGTAGGTCGGGTCAAATATTCGAGCCCTCCCATAGGGGAATTGTAAGGATTGGGTTGTTCTTGATGAGGCATTTGTTCCCCACATCCGTGGGCATTGGGCACATCTGACTGGCCTTGCTGCCCAGCCGGGATTGACATATGTCTTAATAATGTGGGGTAACAATACACACTGCAACTGAATACCCAAGCAAGCTCAGTTTCAGGCACACAACTAATGATGCAACATAAAGTTTTTAAAGAGATTCTTCCCTTTTGTCCAACTGTGCTTTGCTATTTCAGAGGTGACTCAATGATTTTGATTAAAATGTATTTTTAAGATATTTTCATGTCAAATAAAAGGTATATCTCAAACTTTCTAAAGTCCACCACCAGAGAGAGAGCAGACAACAACAGATGCCAGTTGGAAAGAGATTGAAAATGGAGGTGAATGCCTTTGAAACTAGTCTCTCATAAATATAAACAAGTAAGTGACGAGTATTAATAAACCAACTACAAACACTTTCTGAGATTTCTAAAGTCTGCTTCATTCTGAATGAATTTGGATCTGGTTAACTTTAAGACAGTCAAAATCTTACTGCATCTAAAATGTATGTCTCATTAAAACATACACATTTACATATGTTAAATAAACTTTTTGTGGCGCTCATATTTCTGAGACGTTCATTGTAATTGGTTTTAATTTTTTATGTCTAAGTGTTCTCATATGCGAAATTGCATTCTTTGACAATGAGTCCTGCTCTTAAAAGCTCTGATTATCAGTTAAGCTTATCATATTCTTTAATTTCCCTTGTACCTAATTAATATACATTTATGTCCGTTTGTTAAACTATGCATGCATTAGTATTCATTTTGTAAATTTTGTAAGGTGCCCCAGCTGAGGTTCCCCCAGGGTTTTCCTCGGCCACTTAAATCAATGTGGCTATGTTGTCATTTACATTAGAATATCACTGTGTAAGCTTGGGAAATAGTATGAATGTATGTAGTTTCTAATTTTGATGAAATCAATAAATCTCTGTTTCTTTAGTAGAATAACATGGTTTTTTGCTTTTTCTTTGTTGAAACTGTATAAACTTACATTCATAATATTCATCTCTATATAAAGTGTGACACATGATGAATATCGAAGATGATGTGCTATCTAGAAAAGCATCTCATTATTATCTGTAAAAAAATGTTAGTTTATCAAAATACTAAACATCCTTTATGCAAAGTATAAACTTGAAAGAAGCGTAGGGACAGTGAAGCACAACTTAGCACAAAAGTGAATCGAGAATCGAATCGAGTACCAGCTGATGATAAGAGCAAAAGCTCTTGAAACATGTCCTGTGAATAAACTGTGAGTGAAGCAATGTGTCAATATCTTTTCGTTTCACTTTTGTGCCATCCTTTATGTAATGTAATCTTGAGTCGAACTAGTACTCAATGATCCATTTATTGCTAGTATTTACCTAGAATGTGTTTCATTAGGAACTTCCTAACATCATCAGTTGTCGACTAATGGATTTTGGTTTGGTGAACTCTTTGAAGGTGTGTGTCTCTGTTGGTATCTTGATGAACTTGAAGTTTGGGTTTCCTTCAAAGGTAGTGTCAAGATTGAAAAATGTTCTTTCATATTTCTTTATGATAATTTTTCCCATGTGGTTAATGTAGTTGGACCTTGGACACTTTTTAATAAGTGGATTTCTCATTCTATATTGTGATTCTCCTTACAAAAATGGTACGCTACCACCGATTTATCTATTTCTTTGTTTCTGATGTTCCTAAAATGCTCTTTAAGCCTAATGTTCAAATTCCTTTTAGTTTTTCCTATGTAAAAGTTGTCACAGCCTTTGCAGTTTATGCGGTACACACCTGATTTTTTTGTCTGTGGATGTGTACCACATAAACTGCAAAGGCTGTGACAACTTTTACATTGGAAAAACTAAAAGGCATTTGAACATTAGGCTTAAAGAGCATTTTAGGAACATCAGGAACAAAGATCCATTATTCAACAACAGCTGATGAAGTTAGGAAGGTCCTAACGAAACACGTTCTAGGTAAATACTAGCAATAAGTGGAGCATTGAGTATTAGTTCGACTCAAAATCATATTAATTTTGTGCTTCATTGTATCATAGTCCTACATATTGGAAAACTTTATTTATTTTTTGCTGTGATTCACAGGCTTTCATGCTTAGTTTACACAGCTAATGGAAGATATTATGACATGCTATTGAGGTTATGCTTTCACAGTTTTAGGCTTATTCAAATGTTCAAAAATGCAAAATTCTTAGTGTAGCTGATTTTATATCTTGTGGTCCATAACCCACGAGCGGGCATTGCTAACTTTCTTAACAGGAGCAAGGGTGGCGGGAACTCTATACACCATATTTATTTCTCCTTAGTTTAATCACATTGATATACTTGAAAATGTAATGATACTTATATTTAAGCTCTATTTCCTTTATTAACATGTAGTTAAATTTTGCAACCAATGTTGCACACCCTATCCATGCACACTGCATTTGAATGCAATCTGAGCAGAATCGTTACACTGTTGTCTAAACAAATGCCTGAATAATTAAGTAACTATATATAATACATAATAAAAATGAACTCGGAAACGGCCTTGATGGAAAGTAGCAGCATATGTCACCTTTTAAGTCATTTATGTCATAAATGACAATGGCATGAAAAGGTGAGAGATCATCTCTAGGAATTCTTGCTGAACTTTACGGCAACAAGTGTTTTTTTTATTTTTCTTTTTTTTGAGTTTGATTTATGAGTCTTTATGTTTACACTCAAACTTCACTTACTTGTTGTTGTATAATTGAATCGTTTTCAAGATCATTCGATCTCATCCTCAGCTGTTTGGTGACTAAATGAACATTCCTCTTCTTCCACTACTACGCAGCTCCGATCACTCTGCCATCTGGTGTTTTAGGCACTAAGTTTTAATACTTTATTTAATGCTGGGATTTCAAAATTTATAACTTTATCACGGTTTTTGTTTATGAATATTTTTTCCCAAATATCCAATTCTATGGGTGTACTTAAAAATTTTAACAGTTTAATGTTGTGGCCAATGTTGTGGTTTTCTGTACAAAAATGGTGTGAAACTGCAGATTTTATGTTTGTTTCAACTTAATGTTCCTCTGGTGTTCTTTTTGCCTGGTTAACAAGTTTCTCTTAGTTTTCCCTATGTAGCTTTTTGCACAGGTTTCACAATTTATCTGATAAATTCCTGATTTCAAATTGTTGGGGATTGAATTTTTTAGTGGTTTATTTATCAGGTTCCTCAGACTGAATTTGTTTTGGGGTGCTAGTTTTAAGTTTAGTCTTTTGAAGATTCGTTCAAATTTTCTAAAAGGCCATGGATGGTAGGTGAATTTTCTATATTGCCAATTTGTGTTTTTAAGTGGTGCGAGAGTGGTATTTTTTGATATCATCTTCAGTTTTTCCTTTCTCTTCATCATGTTCCCTATGATGGCCGGGCTGAATCCATTTAATACCGCTATGTCCTTTATGTGTTGTTGTTCCTTCAAAAACACTTTAAGAAGTGTTTTACTGTGTTCCTATTCTTTATTCTACCAACCTTCGAAAAATCCATTCTTCTCATTTTGCAATAGCTATCCAGAAAAAGAGTTTTCACTAAGAGACATGGACTCCTCTACATCACTTCGTTCAGAGTCACTGTTGTGGTCACTATTCAATTACTTGCCGTTGTATATTAGGTAGTCTTCTGGCAGTTTGTTGAAGATCATCAACATTTCCTCTGGAGCTGTTCTTCTATGTAGAAATGTACTTTTATTGCTACAGTATAATAGCTACAATGGCACGCACACACACTCACATGTTCATAATTATGACAGCAAGTCAGTAAAATGAGATTACTTACATGACAGGTGAATGGAGAACCTTATAACCCAGCATGACAATGCTGAAGAAACATGACTATAAACAATCCTTCACACTTGCAAAATAGGATGTGACTGTATCAACACATGTTCAAAAAAACAATGTACAAATAGCAAGCTTAAGAGAAATGAAATCATTAGCATCCGCTCTTGGGTTAACTAATAAAGAAAATGATATAAACAGCATTGTTTCTTGATCTTGCTGATAGCTATGTTGATTTAGCTTAGTTTGAAAACTTTCTTGTCAAATATTTACTAAGAAGAATGCAAAGAAATCTCTTTTTATGTTGCTGGAATGATATGTAAAACATACCTATCCTAGGTCAAGTGAATTAATTGTATGAACAATCAATAAAATGTTGATATCATTAAACCCATTTAAACTATATAACAATCTGTAATTGAATAGGATCTTAATGGGTAAATTATGTGTAGTTTGGATGGTGCACTGACCAATAAACTTACATGTTAGTATTATTGTGAGTCAAACTAGTACTCCATGATTCATATATTGCTAGTGTTTACCTAGAACATGTTTCATTAGGACCTTTCTAACATCATCATCTTGTTGATGTTGAATTTTGATTGGTGAACTCCTTTGTGGTGATTAGGGCATTTTTGTTGGTATCCTGATGAACTTGCGTTCGGATTCTCATAAAAGAGTTTTCCTTCATGTTTTTTATGAATATCTTTTTCCACGTGGTTAATGTAGTTTGAGACTGAATACTTTATAATAAATGGATTCTTGTTCTATATCATGATTCTCATTCCTAAAGTGGTACACTACTGCCAATGTTCTTCATGTTCCTAAAATACTCTTTAAGATAAATTCCCTTTGTGATATGAGTTTTCAAAGAACACAAGATTACTTTGGCCCCTGAGAACAAATTCAGTGTACAACACCTTTGGAAATAACATAATACAAAAGAGAAACTTACAGGTAAAAACTCAGGTATGTACTGGATAGATTGTAAAGGCTCTTACTTTGGCAAAACAAAAAGAAATTTGAACATTACGCTTAAGGAGCATTTTAGGAATAACAAGAACAAAGAAATAGGCAAATCGGCAATAGCGTAGCATTTTTGGAATGAGAATCATGATATTGTTGCATGTATAGGCTGAGCTAGATCTGGAAATTTCGGTAATCATTATTCTGTAGCATGTATTGATTCTGACACATATGTGTGTCAAGCGTAAATTCTGCTGACTGGCAAAACATGTACTTTGGACTGTTGGCATAAGGAAATAATTCACATGTGACCCAAACTTGTTTTGCTGATCAGAAGAAATAATTGTTAGTAGGTCAGTACAGGCTTAAACATTCTCTCAATGATGTAAACGGTATGGTGCAAAATTAACAGAGTGGGAATCGCTGAATTGACTTTTTGGTAGGACCCCTATTTAAGCTTGGTAGAGTTAGCCCTCGGAGAGAAACGTCACAGGAATGTCAGAGGAGACTTTATGTTGGTCTCTGTTTATTTAAAAGTGCTACTACGATAGCCAGCCGGTCTTAGCAGATTATACATCTTTCGACAGCCCAGCCATACAAATAACGCATCGCCAAAGGTAAAGTTATATCAAGTTATTATGTGATTAAATAGTAACAAAGCACCCCTGATCTCTTCCAGATTCAGGGCGTGCCCTGTATAAATACTAGGCTTCCTTAAAATAGAGTTATTCAATTTAGTGTGACTTAAATGTTTTCTTTACTCTACCATCTCAATAGCTACACCCCTAGTTGTAGATTAGGTTTGTAAGTCTTTCAATCCCCCTTACAACCCTGGTATGCAACAATATAGAACAAGAAATTTTATTATTAAAAAGTATTCAGGGTATAAGTGGATTTAATCATGTGGGAAAAAATATTCATAAAGAAACATGAAGGAAAACTCTTCAATTATGACATCACCTTTGAAGAGAATCCAAACTTCAAAATCAGCAGGGTACCAACAGATACCAACTGCCACCAAAGAGTTCACCAAATTAAAATTCAACAGTTTACATTAGCTGAGGATGTTAGGAAGGTTCTAACCAGAGGCGGCTTCTGAAGGGGGTAGCATGTTTGCGCTACAACCAAAATGCTGAGTCTCCCTTTAATGTAAAGTCAAGTTCCGTTTGGAGTCCATTCGACCTTGTCTAGTGCAGGGGACCTGAGCGCACTGTATTGTTTGCAGGTGCCAAGTAGTTCACTCCCAGATGCAAACCACTGGCATGCAATAGGGAGGTATAGGGCAGGACGAACATAGGATTTGCCGAGGCAAGTAGGGGGACGATGCGGGGCGTATGGCTGCATGTGGTTGGTTAACCTAGCTGCCAGAGAATAGTGGACGCCTAACCTGCTTGTACTTTCATCACAGCAGTGGCATCTATTGCGCCTATGTTAAATATAACCTACGAGTACATAGCCACATGGTTTGTGCCGTGTTTTGAGTAGTGCATCAGAAATACAATTCCATAAAGTGTCTTTTAGCACATCCTTTCTCAAACATGACCTTAGAAGAAAAAATTGAACTTAAGCAACTTGGAAGACCCACGTCGAAACTAAACATCACACAGATAGTCAAAACAAAAACAAGATGTTTTAACAGGAACTTTAACAAAGATGTATACGATAAATATTCTAGAGTGTTTATGAAATGTGAATGTTTCGTTATATGCTGTGAATTACCGTTAACTTGTGTGTAGAGCAGTCTGTAGTGACAGGCTTAAAGAAATTTTGTTACTTTAAAAAATTAAGTTGCATGGATAACTTTGTGAACCACCAATTTTCAGAGCCACCAGCCGCCCCTGGTCCTAACAAAATGTATCTAGGTAAACACTAGCAATATATGGAACATCGAGTACATCTGACTCAAAATTATATTAATTTTATGATTCATTGTATCAAGGCATTATTTTCTAGTATTCCTAGAGAAAAACTTTTAATTTATTTAAAAAGTTGGTTGAATTCAATAGATTTACATGAGGAATTAATAGTTAATTTTGTTAAACTTAGTGAATTTTGTTTAGATCAAAATTTTTTCACTTTTAATGGTGAATTTTTTCAACAAACTTCTGGCTTAGCAATGCGTAATCCTCTTTCACCTTTTCTTGCTGATCTTTTTATCAGTTTTTTCGAAATGCAAGTAACTAAAGCATTCCATTTAATTTTTAAATGTTGGTATAGATATGTTGATGATATTTTTGCAATTGTTCTTGAAAAACTCATAAATAATGCTTTAGAATTACTAAATTTACAAGATAAAGCTATAACATTTACATTAGAGGAATTCTTCCTTTTCTAGATCTAAAGATAATAAGAAATAATAATAAATTAAACTTTGGTATTTATAGGAAGTCTACTCATATTGATAATTACATAAAAAATAAACGTATTAACCCTTCAGAGTATAAACTTGAAAGAAGCGTAGGGACAGTGAAGCACAAATTAGCACAAAAGTGAATCGAGAAGATATTGACACATTGCTTCACTCACACTGTTTATTCACAGGACATGTTTCAAGAGCTCTTGCTCCTATCATCATCTGGTACAGAATCGAGTACCAGCTGATGATAGGAGCAAGAGGTCTTGAAACATGTCCTGTGAATAAACAGTGTGAGTGAAGCAATGTGTCAATATCTTCTTGATTCACTTTTGTGCGTATTAACCCTTTTTCACATAAATTTGCTGTTTTTAATAGTTTCATTTATAGATTAATAAATATACTTCTGAATAAAGATAAACTTAATAAAGAATATAAACATATTATTAATACTGCTTTAATTAATGGTTTTAATAAAGAGTTTATAAATAAAAAAATTAAAAATTCAAATATCAAAAACTGTTAATGATATTTCTACCCTTAGAAATATAAAAGATGATTGTAATTTAAAAAAATTTTCTTATCATCCTTGGGTTAATAAACATTTTCAAAAAATGTTTAAAGAGTTTGGTATAACTTTAGTTCCTCAAAATAAATATAGTATTACAAATATATTGCATTTCTCTATAAAAGATAAAATTCCTAATAATAAAAAATCTGGTATTTTTCAATTTAATTGTTTTGTTGTGATAAAGTTTATATTGGAAAACAAAACATAATTTAGAAACCAGAACGAAAGAACATTTTTGTAACATTACGTATAAAAAGACTGATAAATCAGCCGTAGTAGATCATCTTTGGTCATTTAACCATGAAATAGATCCTGAAGTTAAATTTTTACAACAATTAAATGGTCCGATAGATTTAATGGTTTGGGAAAAGATATTTAGTTTAAAAAGCAAACATCATGTGATGAATTTTGAAATACCGGCAGTCGATTCTGTTTTTAAATTTGTTTTATTTGCAGATTTTGGTAGTACTAACAAGAACATATCAGCATCTAGTGTTTGTAACGATGACGACAGCTGAAGATGTGTATAAGTTTACATGAAATTGTGATCCTGGGGAATTTATAAGATATATTATTTCATATAAGATAAGTGAAGTTTTAAGTTACAAATTATTATATTTGTATATAAGTCCATGCTTGTTAAGAAAATTACATATGTTTGCATTTATAACTTACAGGTATCATTCAGAGGAGTTCCATATCTCTTTAGAGGACTAATGGACTAACACACAGAAAAACGTCTGCTCTTGGTAATGTGAAAACACATGGGAAGTATAATATACCTCATGATATCCGTTGCCATAAACTGAAAAGCGGGAAGTATGAAATGTGACTGCAAAGAATGTAAAGTGAAGAGATAAAATTTCTAACCATAAAATATGAAGTCTGTTGACATTACAGAAACAGAAAAGCTGAGAAGAAAAGATAAGATACCTAAAGAAGAGGCAAGGAAACCAAAATGTACCAGAATGGAATGGCAGATATTAATTTCCAAGTTCTGGTGACATTGATTCGTATAAGCAATGCAAAGCTGCACTTGTATATATTCAATTGTTTGTTTGTGCTTCCCAAGATAACTAATAAGAAAAAGACAAATAACACAGACTTTAGAAATAACAACAAAGTGTGACAGAACGTTAACTGTCGACCATGGCCAATATGCCAGCACAACATTAAATTCTCCAACTGACTTGCATTTTTAGGGGTTCTCATATACAATAAGATACACACATTTAGTAGTGACTTACTATGCTGTAAGTACTTAAGCCCCATACTTTATAGTTAAACCAATATTTGGTTGACGTTCTTTCACATTAGCCATGTGTAGGACAAGGTTTGAATAGATAAAGTCAGACTGAAAAATTGAATGCCATAGCTGGGATTTGAACCACGTATCTCCTGGTCTCTGTCCAGTCACTGTACTACCATGGTCAACATACCAGCATGGCATTAAAAAGAAGTGTTGTATGCTACAGTAGAATTAAAAAGAAACTAAAGTAATGCATAATGCAAGAAAATACGCTGTTGTCCTTCATTTGAAAAACTCTTCTAGTATCTAACATGCCCAATAAACATATTATGTCATCAAAATTGGTGAATCAATGGTTTCAATGTGGTGCATGAACAATTTCATGAAACAAATTATTTTATAATTACTTTCATAGAAGTGTTGAAAACAGTGTTGTTGTAATAAATTAAAATTTAAAGGGAGTCAATTAATGACACTAAACAACACTTACTTTTAAATTTACTGGAACAGGTTTCAGAGACAATTTGCCTCCATTGTCAACTGGACAGCAACTGGTTCTCTGTGGTGTAGCTGGGCCTTATTTTGTCATAGGTCTCCTCTGGTGGTGGTTCGAGGAACTTGCTGAACAAATCGACTACTACTAAAACATACATCAGGAAAACAAGAACTGTCCACTTGGGAACAAATCTTCATTTCAAAAACCAGGAACAAGGTATTCAGTTTCGACATCCCCCAGAAGGATTTGTTCAGCAAGTTCCTCGAAGCACCACCAGAGGAGACCTATGACAAAATATTGCCAGCTACACCACTGAGAACCGTCTAGTTGACAATGGAGGCAAATAGTCTCTGAAACTGTTCTGGGAAATTTAAAAGTAAGTGTTGCTTAGTGTCATTAATTGACTCCCTTTAAATTTTAATTTAAGAATTATTTTGTTTGATTTTATATGGATTTTTAAACTTTATAGTGTACCTATGAAGAAAATATACAAGGATTTAGATCAGATTTCTGAGAAAGTCATGATACTATTAAAATATAGTAATAATGGTTTAATTATTCTTAAAATTCCAATGATTATTTCTTTACCTAGATTCCTAACAGTCTTAAGAAGTATGAGGAATAGAAATTCCCTAAAGAAAAATAGAAATAGTTAATAAAATAACATACTGTTTAAAGTAATGGAAGCAAAACAAAAGAAAAACACTTTGATACAAGAAAAAATGAATATGAATTGTCTAAGGAAAATATGCTCAGTTCTGGTTTTCAGCAATGGTTGAAAGAAGGATGCTCTATGGTATATAGACAAGGATAATGGAAGATGGATGAATTAATATAGATAAGATATTTTTCGGAAAATATAGTTATGCCTTCCATGAGCCTAATTAAATGGTGTCAGGAATAGTAGCAAGTAAAGATAAGATAATTCAAACAATATTATAATATTGCTATTATATGTGGTCTCTGGAAGATGATGATACTCGTAAAGATTGTCTTTCACCATAAGAAAAATGTGCTGTAAGTGAAGTTGGTTTTCTAAGATTTGAAGAAAAAAGATGTCATTTGGGGCCTGGCATATTGTAGGTATGTGTGCTTCACACATTTCCACTCCATTAGTTTTACATTGCAGAACTCCTAACAATGAATGAACCAAAGAAAATAGTCAATAGATATCTACAGAAACCTGGGCATCACACTGCAAATAACAGTGACATCATTCAAAGACATACAACAGAAATCAGCAGCTGCCATAAAGCTGTGTATAACATCAAAAACATCACATTTCTAAATTAGAAACAATGGTGAAACTGTTTGTAATGACAATAGTTAAATATGGGTTAGAACTCTACTGGGAGAAACTAAAAACTACTGACACAACTAGAATCTCAGAAAGCAATATACATAAAGATGCAATAGGTGGAGCAACAGAATGATGTACGCAATTGACTGGGAGACATATTTTCATCATCATCATCATCATCATCATCATCATCATCATCATCATCATCATCATCATCATCAATTATTATTATTATTATTATTATTATTATTATTATTATTATTATTATTATTATTATTATTATTATTATTATTATTATTATTATTATTATTATTATTATTATTACAGTAGTTAGACCGCTTGGCTCTCACCTAGGTGGCTCGGCTTCGATCCCAGCCGACCGCAAAGTGGGATTTGTGGTGGACAACATGGCAGTGGGGTGGGTTTCCTCCGGGTCCTCCGGTTTCCCCCACCATTATTCTACCAATTGTTCTATCAATCATTCGTCTCAGGCGTTGGGCAGACCCCTCAACCCTGTATCATCTCATTTTTTTTTGTAATTTACGTCCTCCAACGTTAAGTCATATTGGACGGTACTCAAATGAGCCCGGAGTCCATGGAGCTTAGAGTTACCCGACATTCGTCTTGAAGGTTAAGGGAAGACCCCGGAAAAAACTTTATCCAGATAACTCACCCTGACCGAGATTCGAACTCGGGACCTCTTGAACGTGAGGCAGGCATGCTACCATCTACGCTATCGATGCGGGCGATTTCATCTCAGGTCAGATACATCGGCTCCCTCGCTATGAGGGAACCCAAGCGCCTCCTAACGTCAGCGTTGATGAGAAAGGGAGAAAAAATTTATTATTAATGTCATTATTTATTATTATTATTATTATTATTATTGCAGAGCTCCTGTACTAACACGTAATAAATGGTGTTGGACGAGACATCCATGTACACTTAGGCACTTGTGGTATTGTCACAGGTTTATAATTCATGAACAACAATATTCAGGATGGTTTCTATGTTTTGCTGTAAGAAGCGAGGTTTCTGAAGCATCCATATGTAGTGCAAGAGCAATTTCTTCTACACGAATATATTTTTGATTTTTCAGTATCACTGAACAGTAATGCTGCGCCTAGCTTCATCAGGGTGGGGTCCGTCGAATGACTTCTGACTTTCACAGAGACGGATCACCACCCTGACGATGCCAGGCCAATTCCTGGCGAAACATCGGTTCGCCCTTCAAGAACTACTAGACAACGGCCCATAAACCCGGAGCAGCAAATTTATCTTCAGTGATACTGTTGTTTAAATGTGTTAACCAGCCGTTCAACAATATCTCTACTTGGGTTGGAAATACCAGAAGGTTCTCGGAAATTGTCTACAGACGTCTTCATGATATATGAACAGACCCTAGTTTTATATCACAAAGAGAAGGTAGCAACTGACAGTTTCACTACCAATAAGGTTTGACATGGTTACACAGAGTTTAGAATTATCAGACGTTGATCTTTCAGGAAGAGGATGTCATATCGGACGATAAATGAAATGATGCTCAAATGAGTGCAGGATACATAGAGCTTAGAGTTACCAGACATTCATCTTTCAGGATAAGAGAAAACCTCCAACGCTAAGTCATATCGTACGATGAATGAAATGATGTTCAAATGAGTACAGGATACATAGAGCTTAGAGTTACCAGACATTCATCTTTCATGATAAGGGAAAATCTCCAACGTTAAGTCATATCGTACGATGAATGAAATGATGTTCAAATGAGTACAGGGTACATAGAGCTTAGAGTTACCAGACATTCATCTTTCAGGATAAGGGAAAATCTCCAACGTTAACTCATATCGTACGATGAATGAAATGATGTTCAAATGAGTACAGGATACATAGAGCTTAGAGTTACCAGACATTCATCTTTCAGGATAAGGGAAAATCTCCAACGTTAACTCATATCGTACGATGAATGAAATGATGTTCAAATGAGTACAGGATACATAGAGCTTAGAGTTACCAGACATTCATCTTTCAGGATAAGGGAAAATCTCCAACGTTAAGTCATATCGTACGATGAATGAAATGATGTTCAAATGAGTACAGGGTACATAGAGCTTAGAGTTACCAGACATTCATCTTTCAGGATAAGAGAAAACCTCCAACGTTAAGTCATATCGTACGATGAATGAAATGATGTTCAAATGAGTACAGGATACATAGAGCTTAGAGTTACCAGACATTCATCTTTCAGGATAAGGGAAAACCTCCAACGTTAAGTCGTATCGGACGATGAATGAAATGATGTTCAAAAGAGTACAGTGTACATAGAGCTTAGAGTTAACAGACATTCATCTTTCAGGATAAGGGAAAACCTCCAACGTTAAGTCATATCGGACGATGAATGAAATGATGTTCAAATGAGTACAGGGTACATAGTGCTTAGAGTTACCAGACATTCATCTTTCAGGATAAGGGAAAATCTCCAACGTTAACTCATATCGTACGATGAATGAAATGATGTTCAAATGAGTACAGGGTACATAGTGCTTAGAGTTAACAGACATTCATCTTTCAGGATAAGGGAAAACCTCCAACGTTAAGTCATATCGGACGATGAATGAAATGATGTTCAAATGAGTACAGGGTACATAGTGCTTAGAGTTAACAGACATTCATCTTTCAGGATAAGGGAAAACCTCCAACGTTAAGTCATATCGGACGATGAATGAAATGATGTTCAAATGAGTACAGGGTACATAGTGCTTAGAGTTACCAGACATTCATCTTTCAGGATAAGGGAAAACCTCCAACGTTAAGTCATATCGGACGATGAATGAAATGATGTTCAAATGAGTACAGGATACATAGAGCTTAGAGTTACCAGACATTCATCTTTCAGGATAAGGGAAAATCTCCAACGTTAACTCATATCGTACGATGAATGAAATGATGTTCAAATGAGTACAGTGTACATAGAGCTTAGAGTTAACAGACATTCATCTTTCAGGATAAGGGAAAACCTCCAACGTTAAGTCATATCGGACGATGAATGAAATGATGTTCAAATGAGTACAGGGTACATAGAGCTTAGAGTTAACAGACATTCATCTTTCAGGATAAGAGAAAACCTCCAACGTTATGTCATATCGTACGATGAATGAAATGATGTTCAAATGAGTACAGGGTACATAGAGCTTAGAGTTAACAGACATTCATCTTTCAGGATAAGAGAAAGCCTCCAACGTTAAGTCATATCGTACGATGAATAAAATGATGTTCAAATGAGTACAGGATACATAGAGCTTAGAGTTACCAGACATTCATCTTTCATGATAAGGGAAAACCTCCAACGTTAAGTCATATCGTACGATGAATGAAATGATGTTCAAATGAGTACAGGATACATAGAGCTTAGAGTTACCAGACATTCATCTTTCAGGATAAGAGAAAACCTCCAACGTTAAGTCATATCGGACGATGAATGAAATGATGTTCAAATGAGTACAGGGTACATAGAGCTTAGAGTTACCAGACATTCATCTTTCATGATAAGGGAAAATCTCCAACGTTAAGTCATATCGAACGATGAATGAAATGATGTTCAAATAAGTACAGGATACATAGAGCTTAGAGTTACCAGACATTCATCTTTCATGATAAGGGAAAATCTCCAACGTTAAGTCATATCGTACGATGAATGAAATGATGTTCAAATGAGAACAGGATACATAGAGCTTAGAGTTACCAGACATTCATCTTTCAGGATAAGAGAAAACCTCCAACGTTAAGTCATATCGGACGATGAATGAAATGATGTTCAAATGAGTACGGGGTACATAGAGCTTAGAGTTACCAGACATTCATCTTTCAGGATAAGAGAAAACCTCCAACGTTAAGTCATATCGGACGATGAATGAAATGATGTTCAAATGAGTACAGGGCACATAGAGCTTAGAGTTACCAGACATTCATCTTTCAGGATAAGAGAAAACCTCCAACGTTAAGTCATATCGGACGATGAATGAAATGATGTTCAAATGAGTACAGGGTACATAGAGCTTAGAGTTACCAGACATTCATCTTTCAGGATAAGAGAAAACCTCCAACGTTAAGTCATATCGGACGATGAATGAAATGATGTTCAAATGAGTACAGGGTACATAGAGCTTAGAGTTACCAGACATTCATCTTTCAGGATAAGAGAAAACCTCCAACGTTAAGTCATATCGGACGATGAATGAAATGATGTTCAAATGAGTACAGGGTACATAGAGCTTAGAGTTACCAGACATTCATCTTTTATGATAAGGGAAAATCTCCAACATTAAGTCATATCGGACGATGAATGAAATGATGTTCAAATGAGTACAGGGTACATAGAGCTTAGAGTTACCAGACATTCATCTTTCAGGATAAGAGAAAACCTCCAACGTTAAGTCATATCGGACGATGAATGAAATGATGTTCAAATGAGTACAGGGTACATAGTGCTTAGAGTTACCAGACATTCATCTTTCAGGATAAGAGAAAACCTCCAACGTTAAGTCATATCGGACGATGAATGAAATGATGTTCAAATGAGTACAGGGTACATAGAGCTTAGAGTTACCAGACATTCATCTTTCATGATAAGGGAAAATCTCCAACGTTAAGTCATATCGTACGATGAATGAAATGATGTTCAAATGAGTACAGGATACATAGAGCTTAGAGTTACCAGACATTCATCTTTCAGGATAAGGGAAAACCTCCAACGTTAAGTCATATCGTACGATGAATGAAATGATGTTCAAATGAGTACAGGATACATAGAGCTTAGAGTTACCAGACATTCATCTGTCAGGATAAGAGAAAACCTCCAACGTTAAGTCATATCGGACGATGAATGAAATGATGTTCAAATGAGTACATTGGACATAGAGCTTAGAGTTACCAGACATTCATCTTTCAGGATAAGAGAAAACCTCCAACGCTAAGTCATATCGGACGATGAATGAAATGATGTTCAAATGAGTACGGGGTACATAGAGCTTAGAGTTACCAGACATTCATCTTTCAGGATAAGAGAAAACCTCCAACGTTAAGTCATATCGGACGATGAATGAAATGATGTTCAAATGAGTACAGGGTACATAGAGCTTAGAGTTACCAGACATTCATCTTTCAGGATAAGAGAAAACCTCCAACGTTAAGTCATATCGGACGATGAATGAAATGATGTTCAAATGAGTACAGGGTACATAGAGCTTAGAGTTACCAGACATTCATCTTTCAGGATAAGAGAAAACCTCCAACGTTAAGTCATATCGGACGATGAATGAAATGATGTTCAAATGAGTACAGGGTACATAGAGCTTAGAGTTACCAGACATTCATCTTTCAGGATAAGAGAAAACCTCCAACGTTAAGTCATATCGGACGATGAATGAAATGATGTTCAAATGAGTACAGGGTACATAGAGCTTAGAGTTACCATACATTCATCTTTCATGATAAGGGAAAATCTCCAACGTTAAGTCATATCGGACGATGAATGAAATGATGTTCAAATCAGTACAGGGTACATAGAGCTTAGAGTTACCAGACATTCATCTTTCAGGATAAGAGAAAACCTCCAACGTTAAGTCATATCGGACGATGAATGAAATGATGTTCAAATGAGTACAGGGTACATAGAGCTTAGAGTTACCAGACATTCATCTTTCATGATAAGGGAAAATCTCCAACGTTAAGTCATATCGTACGATGAATGAAATGATGTTCAAATGAGTACAGGATACATAGAGCTTAGAGTTACCAGACATTCATCTTTCAGGATAAGGGAAAACCTCCAACGTTAAGTCATATCGTACGATGAATGAAATGATGTTCAAATGAGTACAGGATACATAGAGCTTAGAGTTACCAGACATTCATCTGTCAGGATAAGAGAAAACCTCCAACGTTAAGTCATATCGGACGATGAATGAAATGATGTTCAAATGAGTACATTGGACATAGAGCTTAGAGTTACCAGACATTCATCTTTCATGATAAGGGAAAATCTCCAACGTTAAGTCATTTCGTACGATGAATGAAATGATGTTCAAATGAGTACAGGATACATAGAGCTTAGAGTTACCAGACATTCATCTTTCAGGATAAGAGAAAACCTCCAACGTTAAGTCATATCGGACGATGAATGAAATGATGTTCAAATGAGTACGGGGTACATAGAGCTTAGAGTTACCAGACATTCATCTTTCATGATAAGGGAAAATCTCCAACGTTAAGTCATATCGTACGATGAATGAAATGATGTTCAAATGAGTACAGTGTACATAGAGCTTAGAGTTAACAGACATTCATCTTTCATGATAAGGGAAAACCTCCAACGTTAAGTCATATCGTACGATGAATGAAATGTTCAAATGAGTACATGGTACATAGAGCTTAGAGTTAACAGACATTCATCTTTCAGGATAAGAGAAAACCTCCAACGTTAAGTCATATCGTACGATGAATGAAATGATGTTCAAATGAGTACAGGGTACATAGAGCTTAGAGTTAACAGACATTCATCTTTCAGAATAAGAGAAAACCTCCAACGTTAAGTCATATCGTACGATGAATGAAATGATGTTCAAATGAGTACAGGATACATAGAGCTTAGAGTTACCAGACATTCATCTTTCAGGATAAGAGAAAACCTCCAACGTTAAGTCATATCGTACGATGAATGAAATGATGTTCAAATGAGTACAGTGTACATAGAGCTTAGAGTTACCAGACATTCATCTTTCAGGATAAGGGAAAACCTCCAACGTTAAGTCATATCGGACGATGAATGAAATGATGTACAAATGAGTACAGGGTACATAGAGCTTAGAGTTAACAGACATTCATGTTTCAGGATAAGGGAAAACCTCCAAGGTTAAGTCATATCGGACGATGAATGAAATGATGTTCAAATGAGTACAGTGTACATAGAGCTTAGAGTTAACAGACATTCACGTTTCAGGATAAGGGAAAACCTCCAACGTTAAGTCATATCGGACGATGAATGAAATGATGTTCAAATGAGTACAGTGTACATAGAGCTTAGAGTTAACAGATATTCATCTTTCAGTATAAGGGAAACCCTCCAACGTTAAGTCATATCGGACGATGAATGAAATGATGTTCAAATGAGTACAGTGTACATAGAGCTTAGAGTTAACAGACATTCATCTTTCATGATAAGGGAAAACCTCCAACGTTAAGTCATATCGGACGATGAATGAAATGATGTTCAAATGAGTACGGGGTACATAGAGCTTAGAGTTAACAGACATTCATCTTTCATGACAAGGGAAAACCTCCAACGTTAAGTCATATCGTACGATGAATGAAATGATGTTCAAATGAGTACGGGGTACATAGAGCTTAGAGTTAACAGACATTCATCTTTCATGATAAGGGAAAATCTCCAACTTTAAGTCATATCGGACGATGAATGAAATGATGTTCAAATGAGTACGGGGTACATAGAGCTTAGAGTTACCAGACATTCATCTTTCATGATAAGGGAAAATCTCCAACGTTAAGTCATATCGTACGATGAATGAAATGATGTTCAAATGAGTACAGTGTACATAGAGCTTAGAGTTAACAGACATTCATCTTTCATGATAAGGGAAAACCTCCAACGTTAAGTCATATCGTACGATGAATGAAATGATGTTCAAATGAGTACAGGGTACATAGAGCTTAGAGTTAACAGACATTCATCTTTCAGGATAAGAGAAAACCTCCAACGTTAAGTCATATCGTACGATGAATGAAATGATGTTCAAATGAGTACAGGGTACATAGAGCTTAGAGTTAACAGACATTCATCTTTCAGGATAAGAGAAAACCTCCAACGTTAAGTCATATCGGACGATGAATGAAATGATGTTCAAATGAGTACAGGATACATAGAGCTTAGAGTTACCAGACATTCATCTTTCAGGATAAGAGAAAACCTCCAACGTTAAGTCATATCGTACGATGAATGAAATGATGTTCAAATGAGTACAGTGTACTTAGAGCTTAGAGTTACCAGACATTCATCTTTCAGGATAAGGGAAAACCTCCAACGTTAAGTCATATCGGACGATGAATGAAATGATGTTCAGATGAGTACAGGGTACATAGAGCTTAGAGTTAACAGACATTCACGTTTCAGGATAAGGGAAAACCTCCAAGGTTAAGTCATATCGGACGATGAATGAAATGATGTTCAAATGAGTACAGTGTACATAGAGCTTAGAGTTAACAGACATTCACGTTTCAGGATAAGGGAAAACCTCCAACGTTAAGTCATATCGGACGATGAATGAAATGATGTTCAAATGAGTACAGTGTACATAGAGCTTAGAGTTAACAGACATTCATCTTTCAGTATAAGGGAAACCCTCCAACGTTAAGTCATATCGGACGATGAATGAAATGATGTTCAAATGAGTACAGTGTACATAGAGCTTAGAGTTAACAGACATTCATCTTTCATGATAAGGGAAAACCTCCAACGTTAAGTCATATCGGACGATGAATGAAATGATGTTCAAATGAGTACGGGGTACATAGAGCTTAGAGTTAACAGACATTCATCTTTAATGACAAGGGAAAACCTCCAATGTTAAGTCATATCGTACGATGAATGAAATGATGTTCAAATGAGTACGGGGTACATAGAGCTTAGAGTTAACAGACATTTATCTTTCATGATAAGGGAAAATCTCCAACTTTAAGTCATATCGGACGATGAATGAAATGATGTTCAAATGAGTACAGGGTACATAGAGCTTAGAGTTAACAGACATTCATCTTTCATGATAAGGGAAAATCTCCAACTTTAAGTCATATCGGACGATGAATGAAATGATGTTCAAATGAGTACGGGGTACATAGAGCTTAGAGTTACCAGACATTCATCTTTCATGATAAGGGAAAACCTCCAACGTTAAGTCATATCGGACGATGAATGGAATGATGTTCAAATGAGTACATGGTACATAGAGCTTAGAGTTACCAGACATTCATCTTTCAGGATAAGAGAAAACCTCCAACGTTAAGTCATATCGGACGATGATTGAAATGATGTTCAAATGAGTACATGGTACATAGAGCTTTGAGTTACTAGACATTCATGTTTCAGGATAAGGGAAAACCTCCAACGTTATGTCATATCGGACGATGAATGAAATGATGTTCAAATGAGTACATGGTACATAGAGCTTAGAGTTACCAGACATTCATCTTTCAGGATAAGGGAAAACCTCCAACGTTAAGTCATATCGGACGATGAATGAAATGATGTTCAAATGAGTACAGTGTACATAGAGCTTAGAGTTACCAGACATTCATCTTTCAGGATAAGGGAAAACCTCCAAGGTTAAGTCATATCGGACGATGAATGAAATGATGTTCAAATGAGTACAGGGTACATAGAGCTTAGAGTTACCAGACATTCATCTTTCAGGATAAGGGAAAACCTCCAAGGTTAAGTCATATCGGACGATGAATGAAATGATGTTCAAATGAGTACAGTGTACATAGAGCTTAGAGTTAACAGACATTCATCTTTCATGATAAGGGAAAACCTCCAACGTTAAGTCATATCGGACGATGAATGAAATGATGTTCAAATGAGTACAGTGTACATAGAGCTTAGAGTTAACAGACATTCATCTTTCAGTATAAGGGAAACCCTCCAACGTTGATTTATTGTTATGACGTATTGTTTCGGGATTTCCCTTTCCTGAAATATAAATGTCTGGTAACTTTAAGCTCTATGTACCCTGTACTCATTTGAACATCATTTCATTCATCGTCCGATATGACTTAACGTTGGAGGACGTAAATTTAAAAGAGATGAGTCAGTATTTATTAGTACATGTTTTGGGGTGCGTAAGTTATTTATCTCCCTGTATCGAAGACACCGCTCCCGCATCTTCCGTTTTTACGTCGTTCTAGTGAAAGCAAGTTAAGGGTTGTTTATTTTGAAGCGTGATCTTGCCTTAACATCGTGGATTCTGACTTGGCGAAATTACGTCCGTGAGATCAAACAATGGGGGCTCAGGGAGGTACCGTTAATGGCGGACGGGTGGGCCCTGTAATAATGAGCTACTTCGGACAATGTCACTTCTCAGATCCGTGCACTAGGCCACGTAAGCTCACCAGATTGCCTGCAAATTTATTGGTTACGATAATCAGGTTACATAATCAATACCGCTGCACACTGTGGAGAGGCAATACACCGCTAACAAACCACTTACGATAATGTCTATGTGTGTGTACAATTTCACAAGTGGTATATGTAATATTTAAAACTGCATATTCTGTATTAGTGTGGAAATGTAATGGTTTTGTGTACCTTCTGAATTATTTCATAACTTTAATGTTGTATATTCATTAGTTAATACAACGATTAATCCATCATAAAAGATCACATAAATTCGAGACCAGACACTGAGGTAAAAGTTTCGTGCACAGTTTGAGATCAAGACGGGACAAAAGGAATTTAAATAAGTACAAACTAGCTACTACAGCAAGACTTACAATTGATCATCAACATAATTAAACAATATTAATAGACCAAAACTTAAAATTACTCAATTAATTCAATAGTAATGTCGACGAATTAGAATGTTTAATATGCACATTGGAAAATTTCACTACAAGCGTCTTTCCAATGAAGGAATCTTTTTTAGCAACAGTACAGAAAATTTGGTGTATTCTTGACACTTACGTTGCATACATTTTTAATTCATTATCTTGAAAGAAGGAATAGTTAAGTACTTTTATTATGCAATACTTCCTTCTAAAGTTGTAATTTAATGATATAAATTAATCTACTAAAGTAACACTTTGGTATTAAGGATGGATGAAATTGACTTTTATCCACTGTTTGAATAAAATAAAACAATAGGCCTACATTTCAAGTATAATAATTATTGTATTTTTAACATTTAGTAATGCAATGTAAATACGTAACTAAAGCTACAGTTTCTGTTCATTTAGTACATAAATATTAGTTTTTAATCAGTATGGCTCACTTACTGAATCGATTGTCGTAAGCTATACCAACACCAACTCCAATACTCAGACCATAATACGAGAATCGATTGTAGGAAAAATGGCGGCGCTCGTCACCCAGCTTATGTTGTGGTTATATCTACAGAGTAAAGTGTGTGTTTGTTTACTTTGATTGTGTGTTTGAAGAATTAATGTAATTCATATTACAGTGGCAAGTAGTGACTAACGAGCTATAGTTGAGTATTTAACATAAAGTGATAACGTTTACCTAAATATATACTGTGAAGTATTGTCGAAATGCATCGTTATTGTGTTACCAGCTGAAATCTAATTATGGTAGTGCACCTCACACGACATTTAAATTTGCGAAGGAAAAATCGTAATGGGATAAGTGGATCAGGATCATACATCGTTAAGATTTTAAAGTAAATGACAAAACTGTAGTTTGTATTCATCATTTTGAACAGTGCTTTGAGGTTAAGGAAGACATCTTTCCAGTAAACGATGGTGAACCAATTCGTGCCCTTCGAAAAGTACCAAAATTAATAGATGATGCCTACCCCACAATTTTTAAGAATCAGCCATGCTATCACACATTAAAGCTCAACCAGAAAATACGAAATCCTGAAGAATGCATCCAAGACATTTTACAGAGAGTGAAGATAATTTTAATATTTGTGTGCACAAGATGTTATTGACAGTTTTGAGTTCTTAAAAACCGAAGTGGTGAGGAGATTTTAACCCATTGATAGGCATTATTAAAGACGATTAGTTACTTTCTTTTCAATAACATTCAAGATCCCAGCTTCACTGATGTTCCTTCACTTAATAAGTTTCAAAGTATTTCATAACCTAGAAGAAATATTATGAGCCTACCAGTGGAAAATTTTAAATGAATCTTGCAGTGTGAGGGAACTTGACACCTTCAAACATGACAATTGGAGTAAACTGGACAATCTGGTGAGTTCTCTTAAATATTATAGTATAAGCAGTACCTATGTCCTTACCAGAAAGGGTTACTATGTAAACAATATAAAAGAAACTTTAGTACTTGCTACAGACGATAGGATGATACAGTCCAATAAGATAAAGTTTGCTGTGTTTAATGCTTATGAGTTGTCATGCCTTATAAATTAAATTTTGATTGGAAGTATAAGGTGGAAAATGCGTATTACTGGTCGTGCTACTATATAATGTGATAAGCTCTTAGGATTTGTCATGATGCTCTTTATTTATGTTATTACACGTTTTAGTTGAAAGTATAAAGTGATAAATGCTTAGGAGTTACCTCGTTGCTCCGTAATATGGATTACATTATGTCCATTGTGTATAGTTTCCTATTCTGCGTAACCAGAGCCGCTGGGCTTCGACGGGCGCCATCTTGGAATCTGCATTATGGTCTGAGTATTGGAGTTGGTGTTGGCTATACCAACAATTAAAATGACTAGCCAACATCGATTCTCTCATATTACCATGCGTTTCAAATGGGAAGCGTTCTGGCTTGTAGCGAATCAGATGCATTAGTTCCTTCAGCGTTGCCACCTCGTTATCCCACTCTTTTTATATTTCCCTCTCGCACACTTGCGAGTGTTCCTGGCGCTAGACTTAAGGGAACGAAAACTGAAATTTGCAAAGCTTTGTAATAATGCAGCATGGATATTCGTATATTACGCACATATTTTAAATATATAGTTTAAAATAATTATAGTTTATGAATTACCTATTTTTCTAATCCAAAGAAACTGACAGTGGCGCATCCATATAGCCATGAATGTCACTTCCCTTAAGAGATGATTCGTCATTTAACTGTCTTCATCGTCTGAGTGTTTCAAGTTTATGGTGATATCTCGTCCCATGCTGTTTCTTTCCAAAAGCAGTGTTCTTGTAGTTTATCTGAATGTCTCATGCAAATTTCCTAGTCTTGTGCAACCTTGTCAATTTCTTGGTGAATAAGTCGTTCAGCATCAGTCAGTTTAAAAGTATTATTTCCATTTGCAACATTATTTTGAGCCCATATTAACTCAATTGGATTGTTCTAGCAGTAGTAAGGGGGAAGGTGGTTTATAATACCTCGTGTCTCATTTCAATTGCAGGCTGATTCACTTTTCCTGGTTTTTAAACGGAAGAACAACGGAATAATACTGTGTTGAACTCTCTAGAGTAAATAGAGATTACGTACGATTCATAAACAAACATATAGTGTGACAAGTGACGTTCTGCCGATGCACCATTCTACAAGTGAGCAGGAAGTGAATTGTTTGTTCTCGCTCGAATTTAACAAAGACCTTGGCTTATTCAAAGTAAATCTTTTATCACGTCATGTCAAACGTTTACGTTTCAGTTCTCAGTAATTACAAATATACATACACGCATATATGCCAACCAGTAATGATATCCATTACATCGCGATGCATTGTTATAATAGTGATTTATTTATTTGTATTAGGAAAACTATTTGAGCTAAAAATGTGTTTTTTGCGGTTATGTTATATACATTACTCTCTCCTTCCTCATTGATCAGTTTTTGCAAAATATGTATTTTTGTCTTAGCACGAATAGTATTTATTAGAGGTTGATTAGGCTGGCGCTCGTCATACATCACTTAGGGGGAATGCAATACAACACTGCAGTACTGCGATTGGTTGCTCGTCTAGTAGCGCTCAAGGCAGGAGCGGCTGGTGGCTCTGAAAATTGGTGGTTCACAAAGTTATCCATACAACTTAATTTTTTAAGGTAGCAAAATTTCTTTAAGCCTGTCACTACAGACTGCTCTACGCCCAAGTTAACGGTAATTCACATCATATAACACAACATTTACATTTCATAAACACTCTAGAATATTTATCGTATACATCGTTGTTAAAGTTCCTGTTTTTGTTTTCACTGTGTGATGTTTAGTTTCGGCGTAGGACTTCCAAGTCGCTTAAGTTCAATTTTTTCTTCTAAGGTCATGTTTGAAAAAGGATGTGCTAAAAGACACTTTATGGAATTCATTGTTTCTTCTAATAACACAAGTTACCTGTATTTATATAAATATTTCTGATGCACTACTCAAAACACGGCAGAGCTAACAAAACACGGCACAAACTATGTGACTATGTACTCGTAGGTTACATTTAACATAGGCCCAATAATGCCCCTGCTGTGATGAAAGAACGAGCAGGTGGCAGCTAGGTTAACCAACCACATGCAGCCATACGCCCCGCATCGCCCCCCTACTTGCCTCGTCCAGCCCTATACCTCCCTATTGTATGCCAGTGGTTTGCATCTGGGAGTGAACTACTTGGCACCTGCAAACAATACAGCGCGCTCAGGTCCCTGCACTAGACAAGGTCGAAATGGAACATGCCATTACATTAAAGGGAGACCCAGCATTTTGGTTGTAGCGCAAACATGCTACCCCCTTCAGAAGCCGCCCCTGGCTCAAGGACAAACGTCATCGTATTTGCCCGCCTCCATAGCGTAGATGGTAGCATGTCTGCCTCACGCTCAAGAGGTCCCGATCGAATCTCGGTCAGGTGAGTTACCTGAATAAGATTTTCCGGGGTTTCCCTTATCCTTCAAGACGAATGTCGGGTAACTCTAAGCTCCATGGGCCCTGGAAACATTTGAGCACCGTTTCAACCAATTCATTCACTGTCCGATATGACTTAACGTTGGAGGACGTAAAATTAAAAAAAAATCGCATTTGAAACACATGCCTAATTGGTATTATAGCCAACATCCTAGAGTTAACCGTGGCCTAAATAGACCTATATTCCAGAAAATAAAACTAAAAATAGTTTTATTATTTTATTATAGCTTAATTTAAAAGTAGTAATGATTTAGATAGGTATTGGATAATAGTTATGCAAGCTACTTGCCAGGTAAGCTGATATTAGCTAGTGAAAAAATGTAACGCCCGAGGCGTTAGCTCCGAGGGCTTGAATTTCAAGAGCAAGATAATCAAACCCCACTAGTCCCATACGCAATTTTACCTTAGAAAAAACAGACTACAACTGATATGGCAGCTCCTGACAACAATAAACTTGGAGACTATAGAGAAAGTGAAGACAACATATATGAAGAAAATTTTGTGTATATCCAAGTACACAGCTTCAAGACTAACATACAAAATGTGTAGAGAGACAATGTGAATAGAAGATCTCAGATTAAAAATGCTACTTCCAGTAACAGAGGCGTACAGTGAAATTGTAAAGGAACATCGAATGAAGAAAACAGAAATCGGGGAAGATTTCTACAGCACAGATGCAATGATCAAGGAAGACTGGAAGGGCCCAAACTATGAACTAAGACCAGGCGACCGCAAAGTGAGATTTGTGGTGGACAACACGGCGCTGGGGCGGGTTTTCTCCGGGACCTCCAGTTTCCCCCGCCATCTCATTCCACCGATGCTCTATCTTCATCTCATGTACCATCAGTGTCACCGCCTGCGGTGCCGTATGCAGTAAAAGCGGGCGTTAAACACTACACACATAGGAACTAAGATATTTTGTAACAAGAGACGCAGCACATGGTTTCCATTATTTGATTTGTAAGGAGAAAAGACACCATGACCCGGGCAAGGAGTGCGTGTGCGCGTTGTTTTGCAATAGATACCACGTGAAGGTGTGCGAGAGGAGAACAGTGTCGTTGAAAAACTCTTGTTGAGGTGATAATAGAGAGTGATAGTTAACTGAAACGTCAAAAGTCGAACACTGAACTAAAGAAGAACAAAAGTACAAGGTTATATGTATTGTGACTTTGTAGGCTCGTAGAATCAAAAGTCCAAATTGCCAAAATTCAAAACGTTCTTTATTTATGTAGAAATACACTTGGTACACTTCCCAATTACACAGAATTACGTAGCGCACACAATTTCAATCCACCAGTTCGTCTGTCACAGGTCCACTCACTACTCGCCTTGCCTTAAAACACTGAAACAACTCAAAACTCAAAACTGGCACTCTTTTGCACGCACTCCTATTTATACGTCGGTCAGCTGTTACTGCAATCTTCTGCACACCGGGTGAAGTCATCCCAGAGTTTCACGATCTTTCCAGGCGGGCGGAGAAGGGGAAACCAGCGACTTCTGGTTACTACTCTTCCCACTCCGTCTCTACTCGGCACGTCATTAGCGTTACGCATTAGCGTAGGCGTGGCTTAGCGCTATCCGTGTCCTCCACTCCCCGTATCTCTCTCTCTCTTGCCTCCTGACAGTATAATTATTCATGTAAGATGTATTATTGCACATTTTGCGAATTTTAAATATTAATTAAATAGACTTGAATTATGAATTATAAACATATTAAAATTGTTTTACCAAAGATTTAGAATCGATATTTTTACTTGGCGTAAGATGATATTGAAGTCTTTGAATAGCGAAGTGTCGTAACTATGTTGATGCAAAAATAACAAATGGTAAACTGTAAGAAAAATGAGTGATTCAGGTAACGAAAGTTATATACCTGAAGAAGTTCGAGTAGCTCGAATTGCTAATCTTAGTTTGCTGCTACAAAAGTCATCTGCAATTTATGACAAGGAATACAGTCGCAAGCCATTGTTGTGACTGATGCGGCCAGGCGCACAAAGGTACAGCTAGTGGAGATAAAACGCTTCCCGAAACAGATAAATAAAGATGACTGCGAAGTTCGCTTTCTTGGTTATTACAGAACATTCCATTAATTTGTGGAACAGCGAGCGGAGATATAAAAGAAGCCGTAGCTAGTTTATCGGGAGAGTCGGTATCGGAACTAATAAATGTACACGTGCAGCTGTGACTTGAAAGTGAACTCACTTGTTTATTTTCGTGTGCAGAAGTGACGAGAGATTGTGTTGGTTTATGTTAGGTCAGCTTGCTGCAAAGGGGTGTAAAAACAATGTCTTTCTAAGGAAATAAACAGCATTTTAAATTTCTGCAAATGACTTTTAATTTTTCAAACCCAACAAGTCAAAATATTTATGTTTGAAGATGTGGTGCAGTTCTAAAGGTGCTACGAACATTTCAAGGAAGTGTTATGCTAAATTATTTCTGTACATTCAGGATTTCGTATGGTTGTTTCTTGTTTTTCAGATAACTAAAGAAAAATTGAACAACGAATTAGGTAATCTACGAGGCAATCGATAGTTAGATGTCTTTGACAGTATATTAGAGTAGGCTTTCCTGAAGAATGATGTGTTTTTGTTTCGCAAATTTTAGCTTTATTATTCTGCTTTAAGTGCAGAGGTTCTGCCTAATTAGTCCAAGACCCTTAGGTCCAAGGACCCTGGCCTCCTTCAACCCGGGAGCGATGGATAACTCCAGGGCTCTTTCCATAGGGCAATACTTGGTTTTCTGAAAGCCCCCCCCCCCCAAGGAGGTACGGGTTTGGCGCAGCCGGGGTCCCGAGCCAACAGTCCCTCGTGTGGGCTCCTCTTCGTGGTTGACGGAGACGGTCAACAGGCCCATCCACGTGTAGGCCGTGCGTGGAGACCCGTGGAGAAGGATTTTAGATTCTTTTCTAGTTTAGAGTTTAGGATTTAGTGAACGAAATTTTTAGTAGGTTTTGATTGATGTTTTTTATATACGTGTAATTTTAATAGGTTTTGTTACAGTTGTATAATTTTTAGAAAGTTTTATATCTGGCTTTTGCCATGACTAGTTTTTTAAAGGGCTCTGATGACCGCCGTAGTTGAGCGCCCTTATATATCACTACTATCACTCCTGAAAAGCCCCCCCCCCAATGACAACGTCAAGGGGGATGGAAGTGGATACGCCACTTACGCGCGTTAACCCCGCAGGGAAGACTACCGAAAACCTCGGTAGGGCCGCTTGGTGATCTAGCATACCTTCTAATAGCTCTGCTGGCTAGTACCCGGGACTTCTTAGGCAACCCTCTACCCCTTCCGGGCGGCCGTAGCCTGGCCGGAGGTACCCGATCTCCCACGGGTATCGGGAACACACTGCCCCCTCGAGTCCAACCCAATCCGAACAACTCCCCTTTGGGAGGGGCTCGGCAGTTCGGCCCGAGGTTCCTCTAGTAACGTCAGAGGTACCACGAGTGCTAAAGGTCCGCAGCGCTCACACCACAGCAGCTGAAGGGGACCAATCCCCTCCCCTACGGGATATTCTTCTGCTTGGCCTTTTATATTGACTCTAGTAGAGATAATTCGACTCTTTGCAGACATTATTCTTGCCTAGCAGTAAAATGTTAAGTTATCAGTAACAAAAGTATCCCGTAATGATGTGTTTTTACTTATGGTAGCGGATAAAACATTGTATAGTACTAATGTATTGTGACTTCGAGGGTTAGTAGTATTAAAAGTCTGGTTTGCATAAATTAAAACACTCGTTAGTGCAAAAATTTTGTACAAGCCTTGCAGCAACAAAAAGATGTGAATCTGACAATCAACTGTCTTCAAGGTCTACTCGGTGCTCTGCAGCACGTAAACAAACTAAAGAAGTCATTGCGGGACAGTTCAAACGTTGACTGTCGCAATAACCATCACACAACTCAACACAACTAACTTCTTCTCACACTTTGTCGCTATTTATACCTCTCAGTCATTGTTGTAGAATGCCGCAAACTTTCCGAGAACAATCGCGGCGGCAAGAGAAAGACGGAACATCCCAGAGCCTCTTTCTGGCTCTTCCTCTTTGCAAGTGTCCAGCTCTCCTGTCTACGCGACCGGTACTGGCTTGTCACAGCTCCAATACAATAATACGATCGGTGACAGTATCAAGACCTACTTATACAGCCCAGGAAATTAACGAACCTTCTACTTGAGTATGCAATACGTCTTGATTCACTACTACAATAAATAGCTATTAATATCTCTACTACGCACTGGAAAAAGTGTGACGAAAGGTTGACACAGAGACTAAATGATGATCTATAGAGATCTAAATTCCCTAGGAAGACGACTGCAGGTATGAGCAATTCAAAATCTAAAACAATAATGAATAAGGTTTGTTATAATTTTGTAATTTACGTCCTCCAACGTTAAGTCATATCGGACGGTGAAAGAATAGGGTGAAATGATGCTCAAATGAGTACAGGATCCATGGACCTTAGAGTTACTCGACATTCGTCTTGAAGGATAAGGGAAAACCCCGGAAAAACATCCAGGTAACTCAACCTTTCCGAGATTTAAACTCGGGACCTCTTGAACGTGAGCGTGCTGCTATCTACGCTACCGAGGCGGGCAAAGCACCCCTCCCCCATTGAACGTGTGCGACGAAGCAACTTGTGGAAGAAATACCTCGCGAATTCTCTACCAGGACAATGCCACAGTCCACTACACGCTGTGAGGAGTTATTTTGGCGAAAAACAAGTTTCCAGTCGTGAGACATCCACCGTATTTGCCGGACCTAGCAGTGGGCAGTTTTTTTCTCTTCCTCACAGTAAAGTCCAAGCTAAAAGGAAAGATGTTCGAGTCCGTAGATATCGCGAAAACAAAAGTGACACAAGAACCTTACTTAAAGGTTTAGTCAATTAGCGCTGCCATCTCACAACACAAAATTAAACTATAGTTAAATGGAGAATGAGATCCAGCCAACTTAAACATAACCTCAACTGAAGATTAAAGTTTATTATATGCAGCAAAACTAAAGCATAACCGAGGTTTAATCCTTGTTTATGGTTAGTAATTTGAATGTTATAATCTACTATTATTGGTGTAAGTGGTTCGTGTTGAAAGCATTATATTCCCTTGCTATTTTTACTTTACTACTCATAGAATGTAGGGGGAGAACATCGATATTACCTCGCCCGAATAAAGGGGAAGGTCGTATGGTATCGAACACCTTAGGTTTTTTCTTATATTAGTAATTTATGACATTGAAAAAAGAACAATTGTCACTTTTAGAAACCCTTAATTCTATATTGGAACACTTACTAATTATACTTTTGAAATAAAGTTGTAACAAAAATATATTTAATATTACGTGTGTCTCGGTATTTTCTGAATTTATAAATTGGAGTGTGGTATCGGATAGTAATTGTTTTCATCTCGTAACTAATTTCTGGATTGCAGTTTATGTCAATTTTCCTTTGCAATGATCAGGCTTGTAGAGTAGTTTATTCCCTTCAATATTAGCGCAATTATCGCGAGCCCAGAATTTGAATATACAACAATTTGAACATCTAGTCTTTGCTGAACTGTTCTCCACAAATTATTCATTTGTTTTTTTCTTTTCACATGATTCTGGGCTGATTTCAGCGATCTCTTTACAGTTTTCTTATTTTCAGTTATATTGGTATTCATTTTTAGGTTTCTTCTTTTCTCTTTGTTCCAAACGTGTTCGCTTTTTTACAATTTGGACTTTATATGGAGTTGAAGTAAATATTTCTCTCACTTCTCGACGCCTCTTTCGAATATAAACTTTTGGGATCCTCTTTCTAATATGCGACACAGCGATTGTTTTCTAATTCCTTCACACTTTTTGATGCTTTTATATATAACCACGATTTTTAATATAATTTCTTTACTTTTTAGTGCAATTTCGTGTTGGAGGGCATTCTTTTAACGTTATTGTTTGTTTATTTACTTACTGCGTAATGTAGCCATACTGAAGAATTCAGTACAGCCAAATTATGCTTGTTTCTCCACTGAAAGCAATGTTGCCAACAGTCTTACTTGTCCCTAAATCACCTATCTAGCAGACTAACATAAACAAACCTACGACACGACGATACTGGAGTGCTCCGTAGGAAATGCATGTATGAACTCACGGACTGTATCGGACTGGTTCGGCTACTGCCGCGAAGTGTGCATGATGTCAACTGACACCAAGTATACTGCAAGTAGGGAAGTTGGCGTTGCAATTAGACTGTAGACCATATTTGCATCCCTCCTGTTGTTGTGGCATATTGTGATCCTCACCTCATTCGTTTCCACGTCGAGCATTCCCAAGATCCAGTTACCCTCTACGACGCGTCCACGATGAAACTTGCGTCATCCTATTTTGCATTCGTCAATTTAAACGACGTCACCGGAACCGCCAATTCCCCCCTTGAAGTATACTTGGTGTCATTTGATATCATGCACACTTCACGACAGTAGCCATGCCATGCCATGCCATGCCATGCCATGTGGTGCTGACTGGCTGCATACAGCCAGAAGGTTTTTGCTGCGTGCACACCCATTAAGGGTTTTACCGCAGGTAAGGTAGATTTCGGGATATTGTAGGGTGAAATGTGGCTTTTTAGATTGGTGTTATTTATGAGATTACAAGTATGTACCTGGGGGTTGAAGCACAGGATGCAACATCTTACACCCTGGTGTTTTTATTTGTGTAACTCTGGGGAAATAATTTTGATGCCAAGCAGCTTGGAAGGATTATGTGGAGCTCAGCTTTAGCTGCTGTTCGGATTAGCTCCTTGGTTATCTCGGATGCCCGCAAGTCATGCGGGGTAACCGGTGCTGTCTAGAGCGACGTCTAGTGGGGTCATAATCTCCCAGGGATCTGACAAGGGCGCTTCTGTGATTGGGTAAACTTGCGTACAATTTTGATGCCTGGCGCCTGATTTCATCCTCCACGTATGGAAGACTCGAGGCCTCGTGAAGCAACCTGGTAGGAAAATAACATCCCACAGAATATATAGACCAAATCCTCTATTCTGTGCACGTTGGAGTCATGCTAGCACGCTGTCTGCGGCCATGCCCCAGATCTCGCAGGCGTAAAGCATAACCGGGATTACCAACGTTCGGAAGAGGTATAACTTAATGCCAACTGACATCGAGGTTTTCCCCAACATTGGATACAGGGAAGCAATTGCTCCTTGTACCTTCGCCGCTCGGTCCCTGATGTGTTGGCAAAAAGTTAGACCTCTGTCTATGTTAACACCTAGGTACTGGACAGAGTTAGTCCACTCTATCCTTCGACCTCGGTAGGTGAAGTTGGGGCAGTCTGCGGGGGTGTGGCTCTTTGTAAAAAGTATGGCGTGGCTTTTTTCCGGATTAACGGACATCCGCCAAAGCCTACACCACTGCTGTGTGAGACGGAGATGTCTTTGTAAGGGGTTGAAGGCTCTGAGGATGTGTTTGTCTTTGCAGAACAGAAGCACGTCGTCAGCATATTGTGCCATTTTGACTCGTGGATCTGTTGGGAAGTCTGCCATAAAGACATTGAATAGGGTGGGGGATAGTACAGAGCCTTCGGGGACTCCGCCTCTCACTGGTCTGAGTGTAGATGTTTTCCCCGCGACTGTGACTTTGAAGGTGTGGTGTCGCAAGAAGCTGTGTAGCAAGTTGATCATTTGTGTTGGGAGCCCCAGGTGGATCAGTTTGTATAGGAGTCCAGCAGGCCATGTCGTAGAGAAGGCCTTCTCGACATCCAAAGAAACCGCAGCAATGAAGGCGCCTTCCTGGAAACCCAGGGCAGCGGTCTCCAACACACGCAGTAACTGCTGAACTGCCGAGTGCCCAGGAAGAAAACCAAACTGATGGTCAGGAATGGCTTGAATGTCTCCCAATATTGGGGACAAGCGGGCGAGAATCAACCTCTCGAGAACTTTCGAGAGGGTGGAAAGGAGGCTAATGGATCGGTAGCTGGAGGTGTGAACCGGATCTTTCCCAGGTTTCCTTATGCAAATCACCCGGGCCTCTCTCCACTCTCGTGGAAAGTACCCAAGGGTGAGGCACATGTTGAAAATCCTAGCTAGGAACAGAACCGCGTTGAAGGGAAGATGGCGGAGCATTAGTGGGGTCAGCCCGTCCGGCCCCGCCGCCTTTTTTGGTTTGAGACGCTGGAGTACGCCTTGGACTTCGCTGGGACGAATGGTTGGGAGTCGAACCGCGTCCTCAGGAGGGTGGCGTAGGAAACGACGCACCTCCCGACGAACACGTTCGGAGAAGTTATCGTCCTGGGGGTCATCTCTTGGACATAAAGTACGTTCAAGATAGTCAGCGAAAGCGTCGGCTTTGGCTTGGGGATCGTAAGCCAGGCCTTGGGTGCCATGGATGGGGAGGTGTATTGGCCTCTGTGATTTCTGAGGGCTCTAGCTATCCTCCAACGTCGCCATCCTCGACGCGCAATATGGCCATTTTATCCTCCCAACGACAGTAGCCGAACCAATCCGTGAGCTCATACATGTATTTCCTACGGAGCACTCCGTTATCGTCGTGTCGTAGGATTATTTATGTACAAAGCAGTACATGAGTAACAATATTTGACTGGGCAATAACTTAGCCTGCTCAAACCATGTTCCTTTGCACATGGATTGCGTCACCTATGTCTGGGGCATTTCTGCAGAGGTTGGCTACAAGTTTTACATATCTTTCTCATGTTGGCTGCAATGCGATAACCGGCTGTTCGTCTGCTTGCGCATGCATATACGTGCAGCTTTGGACTTAGACAATATTCTCGCGTCGCACAGAAAGGTTTCTCCAAATTTTGCTCTACTATTGATTGGACTTGGGGAGATTTTGTGAATAATAATAGACATCTTACTCTATTTATAGCTAATGCCATTTGGCCTTCTTCCCAATTTATTCTATTTTTACAATTTCTATCTGGAAGAAAGAGCAGGCTCATTACTACTTCCTCAACAATCCAATCAGAAAACGCAAAGAAGATGCACGCATGTTTTTATTGCTTTAATTAATTTATTTTTGTTAATGTTTTCATTAAAATGCTTACATACATCAGTTTAGACTCTCCGAACCCACCCGAAAAGCGCTTAAGAAGAAAATAGTGTCTTAAATGTTGCGTGATTAAATAAAACGGACTTCAATCACACAATTCAAACAAAACGATATAATGTATCTGCCATTGTATCTCTCGAGCTATTAATCTTAATTTTACTCCAGTTGTTAGCCAGTAAACGTAACTCCGTGCTGGTTTTCGAAACACTTGAGCAACAAAAAGCACAAGCGCTGACCATCAAGACAGTCCAACAAATGAATAACACTACCAGTCGCTACTTGGATACAGAGAGACGTGCTTTTCACTTCATAGGTGCTGCCACATGTTTATAGTGAAACAAAAAAAAAGAATTATCCGAAACCAGATTCTGTCATATACTCTACATATTTTGAGATTCTTTGAATAAAATATACTTTTTTTGTTAGAAAAAGGTGTTAACAGCAGAACTTAAAATTGAAAAAGGTCTGTTAAATATTAAAACTGTTAATCAAGTTCATCTTCTCAGAATATGACGTGCAAATTTCGAAAAAAAATGAGGGTAAACTACTTTTACAAATTACACTTTTAGAAACTTTATTTGATATAAAAGGCTCTATTTTCAATAAAATACTATCTTTCATGACAAATTTTTTTCCAGAATTTTCTCGGGATGTTCTTAGAAGTCTTGAAGCTTTGCATAACTGGTAAATACCAAGTGGTTACTAAGAATGTACGAATCACTAGTGGAATCCAACATGTTGTATGCAGTGAAGATCTGGGGGGGGGGGCAGAAGTAGACAAAACGGTGGACCAAAACTACAGAAGGTTTTGTAAAAAGCTATTAGGCTTACCAAGATCAGGACCTAGGGAAGCTTTAGTAGAATTAGGAAAGACAGGAAGAAATGGAATAATAATGGAAAGAATAATAAAACTTTGGTATAGGTGTTTGGCCAAAGATGAAGGGGAAATTATGAAATTATGCATGAGACAGCAAAAATGATTTGTAAACCCAAACAGTTGGTGGGCAGAGATAGGAGGAATTATGGAAAAAAATAGTAATGGGACATATATGGAGATTAGAGGAAAGAAATGCATGCGATGTGGGTAATTAGTAAAATGCAGAATAGAAGATATAGAAAGACAGAAAATATGAGAAAGTCTAAAAAATATGAAATCATTACAATTTTACAAGCAAATAAAAAGAAATTGGAGACGAGAAGCATATGTAGATTACTGCAATAGGCAAGAGAGAGAAGGGTTAGCTTGGATGAGAACAGGAACAATATTTCTAAGAGGGATAAGAGGTAGGGAAAAGGGAATTTGAAAATTATTTGGGGGGAAAGAAAGCATAGACACTATGTAAAAGAATGCGAGGAGTTTGCAATGTGGAGGAAAAAGGTTTGGGAGGAAAAATAGGAGAAAATAGAGAAGAGGATAGTAGCTATGAAAATGTTAATGGGAAAGGAAGAAAAGAAGGTAAGAAGTATTGGTGAGTTCTAAGAAAGCAAACGAAAAATGGACAAGGAATGTAAAGAATATAAGAAAGGAAGATGAGGGGGGAAGAAAGGGGCTAATTAAGTAACAAGGAGGCATGGAGGTGAAGAGCTACCTGACAGATCAGAAGACCAGGATGTCATGTAAGCCAATGGAGCAACAAGGTAAAAACAAATAAATGTAAAGAATATAAGAAAGGAAGACGAGGGGGAAGAAAGGGGCTAATTAAGTAACAAGGAGACATGGAGGTTAAGAGCTACCTGGCCGAGCAGAAGACCGGGATGTAATGTAAGCCAAGGCAGCAACAAGGTAAAGACAAATAAATGTAGAGAATATAAGAAAGGAAGATGAGGGGAAGAAAGGGACTAATTAAGTAACAAGGAGACATGGAGGTTAAGAGCTACCTGATAGAGCAGAAGACCAGGGTGTCATGTAAGCCAAGGTAGGAACAAGGTAAAGACAAATTTGTAAAGAATATAAGAATGGAAGATGAGGGAAAGAAAGGAACTAATTAAGTAACGAGGAGGTATGAAGGTTAAGAGCTACGTGACATAGCAGAAGACCAGGGTGTCATGTAAGCCAAAGTAGCAACAAAGTAAAGACAAATAAATGTGAAGAATGGAAGAATGGAAGATGAGAGAAAGAAAGGGACCAATTAACAAACAAGGAGGCATGGAGGTTAAGAGCTACCTGACAGAGCAGAAGACCAGGGTGTCATGTAAGCCAAGGTAGCAACAAGATAAAGACTAATAAATGTAAAGAATATAATAAAGGAAGATGAGGGGGAAGAATGGGGCTAATTAAGTAACAAGGAGACATGGAGGTTAACAGCTACCTGGCAGAGCAGAAGACCAGGGTGTGATGTATGTGAAGGTAGCAACAAGGTAAAAGAGAGGTAAACGTAGCCTTAAGTTGTAAATTGTAAAATTTTGGAGTATACACAATAAATAATAATAATAATTTATTATTATTATTATTATTATTATTATTATTATTATTATTATTATTATTATTATTATTATTATTATTATTATTATTATTATTATTATTATTATTATTATTATTATTATTATTATTATTATTATTATTATTATTATTATTATTATTATTATTATTATTATTATTATTATTATTATTATTATTATTATTATTATTATTATTATTATTATTATTATTATTATTATTATTATTATTATTATTATTATTATTATTATTATTATTATTATTATTATTATTATTATTATTATTATTATTATTATTATTATTATTATTATTATTATTATTATTATTATTATTATTATTATTATTATTATTATTATTATTATTATTATTATTATTATTATTATTATTATTATTATTATTATTATTATTATTATTATTATTATTATTATTATTATTATTATTATTATTATTATTATTATTATTATTATTATTATTATTATTATTATTCATTTATTCATTTATTCATTCAGATCTGGTAAATTGTAGAAATAGATGAAATTTTAGTACACAAAGATGCAGAGTTGTTAAGGTTACAATTTATTTAGAGTGCAGTGAATCATTTCGGAGGCATTCTTTGTTATTTGTTTGAATTTCCAGTACTTTTCTCAAATAGAAATACGTAATTGTGATTTTTAACTCTTTGCGATGCAAAGTGAACGTAATTTTAACTACCAGTTAAAGAAAGTTGACTATCGTTTAAGGAATTACCTAGTGGTATATGCATATGCAAGATAATTAGTGTTAAGATAATTTCTGGAAATGTGTGTTGTTGATAATTATGAGAAGTTTGTAACAAAATAGAAAAATAAACGTGTGAAACAAGGACCGCAGTCTGCCAAGCTCAACGTCTGAATTGAATCATTTAAATGCATTGTTGGTGGTGGAGCTTGTGAGAAGCTGGCTTGAGGAATGGAACTAATTTCTGTCATCAGATAATGTTACTCGTGCTGGATTATTTTCAAGCTTGGTGCACAGGTCAATGGGTTGCAACTAAGTTTTCCTAATGAGGATCTGATCTTTACTGCCAGAGAGACACTCTGTCATAGAGAAAAGAGAACTACGTCAGAAAAATGTAGTGGGATGGGGAAAGAGAACAGAGAACTTTATAACTTACTTTAGCACTCCCTTTCAAAAACTGAATTAGATCTTAAAGACAGCGGCTCTTGGTGGCGGTGTGTTCAACCACAAGCAGTAGGAATTATTGTGGTAGTTCACAGTCAAATTGTGCACAAGTAAAGGTTTCATACCACTGATGATAGAGGTGTTCACAGTATTGTAACAAAAGACGACAAATACTCATCTTAATAGTTATTTATGTTAAGGAAGGTAGATATAATTTACCATTTTACCATTTTGTACCGGTTTGTACAAACCAAGTCAGTTGCAGACATCTCCCTCAAAATTGGCATTTCCATGCATCAAGATCTGAAAATGCTCTATCGGCGATCCCCTAAAACAACGTTCTCCGCTCGCTGGATCGTGTCGTCAGACTGGCTGGTGCGAGGCCGTGACTGTCTTGGTTTGTTGTCACTTGATGTTCTCTCTTCATTGAACTGTCGTAACCACAAACGTACATTAGACACATCCATGATATCATCACCACATGCCGCACTTAACTGTCTTGGTTTGTTGTCACACGATGCTCTGTCTTCATTGAACTGTCGCACCCAGGAACGTACATTAGACACATCCATGGTACCATCACCACATGCCGCACTTAACTGTCTTGGTTTGTTGTCACACGATGCTCTGTCTTCATTGAACTGTCACACCCAGGAACGTACATTAGACACATCCATGGTACCATCACCACATGCCGCACTTAACTGTCTTGGTTTGTTGTCACACGATGTTCTGTCTTCATTGAACTGTCACACCCAGGAACGTACATTAGACACATCCATGGTACCATCACCACATGCCGCACTTAACTGTCTTGGTTTGTTGTCACACGATGCTCTGTCTTCATTGAACTGTCGCACCCAGGAACGTACATTAGACACATCCATGGTACCATCACCACATGCCTCACTTAACTGTCTTGGTTTGTTGTCACACGATGTTCTGCCTTCATTGAACTGTCACACCCAGGAACGTACATTAGACACATCCATGGTATCATCACCACATGCCTCACTTAACTGTCTTGGTTTGTTGTTGCACGGTGTTCTGCCTTCATTGAACTGTCGTACCCAGGAACGTACATTAGACACATCCATGGTACCATCACCACATGTCTCACTTAACTGTCTTGGTTTGTCGTCATATGATGTTCTGTCTTCATTGAACTATCACACACAGAAACGTACATTAGACACATCCATGGTATCATCACCACATACCTCACTTAACTATCTTGGTTTGTTGTCACACGATGTTCTGCCTTCATTGAACTGTCACACCCAGGAACGTACATTAGACACATCCATGGTACCATCACCACATATCTCACTTAACTGTCTTGGTTTGTTGTCACACGATGTTCTGTCTTCATTGAACTGTCACACCCAGGAACGTACATTAGACACATCCATGGTACCATCACAACATACCTCACTTAACTGTCTTGGTTTGTTGTCACACGATGTTCTGTCTTCATTGAACTGTCGCACCCAGGAACACACATTAGACACATCCATGGTACCATCATCACATGCCTCACTTAAATGTCTTGGTTTGTTGTCACACGATGTTCTGCCTTCATTGAACTGTCACACCCAGGAACGTACATTAGACACATCCATGATACCATCACCACATGTCTCACTTAACTGTCTTGGTTTGTTGTCACACGATGTTCTGCCTTCATTGAACTGTCACACCCAGGAACGTACATTAGACACATCCATGGTACCATCACCACATGCCTCACTTAACTGTCTTGGTTTGTTGTCACACGATGTTCTGTCTTCATTGAACTGTCACACCCAGGAACGTACATTAGACACATCCATGATACCATTCCCACATGCCTTACTTAACTGTCTTGGTTTGTTGTCACACGATGTTCTGCCTTCATTGAACTGTCGCAGCCAGGTACGTACATTAGACACATCCATGGTACCATCATCACATGCCTTACTTAACTGTCTTGGTTTGTTGTCACACGATATTCTGCCTTCATTGAACTTTCGCAGCCAGGAACGTACATTAGACACATCCATGGTAACATCACATGCCTCACTTAACTGTCTTGGTTTGTTGTCACACGATGTTCTGCCTTCATTGAACTGTCACACCCAGGAACGTACATTAGACACATCCATGGTACCATCACCACGTGCCTCACTTAACTGTCTTGGTTTGTTGTCACACGATGTTGTGCCTTCATTGAACTGTCACACCCACGAACGTACATTAGACACATCCATGGTACCATCATCACATGCCTTACTTAACTGTCTTGGTTTGTTGTCACACGATATTCTGCCTTCATTGATCTTTCGCAGCCAGGAACGTACATTAGACACATCCATGGTAACATCACATGCCTCACTTAACTGTCTTGGTTTGTTGTCACACGATGTTCTGCCTTCATTGAACTGTCACACCCAGGAACGTACATTAGACACATCCATGGTACCATCACCACGTGCCTCACTTAACTGTCTTGGTTTGTTGTCACACGATGTTGTGCCTTCATTGAACTGTCACACCCACGAACGTACATTAGACACATCCATGATACCAACACCACATGCCACACTTAACTGTCTTGGTTTGTTGTCACGCAATGCTCTGTCTTCATTGAACTGTCGCACCCAGGAACGTACATTAGACACATCCATGGTACCATCACCACATGCCTCACATAACTGTATTGGTTTGTTGTCACATGATGTTCTGCCTTCATTGAACTTGTCGCACCCAGGAACGTACATTAGTCGCATGCATTGAACCATTGCCACATGCCTCACTTAACTGTCTTGGTTTGTTGTCACACGATGTTCTGCCTTCATTGAACTATCACACCCAGGAACGCACATTAGACACTTCTATGGTACCATCATCACATGTCTCAGTTAACTGTCTTGGTTTGTTGTCACACGATGTTCTGTCTTCATTGAACTGTCACACCCAGGAACGTACATTAGACACATCCACGGTACAATCACCACATGCCTCACTCAACTGTCTTGGTTTGTTGTCACACGATGTTCTGCCTTCATTGAACTGTCACACCCAGGAACGTACATTAGACACATCCACGGTACCATCATCACATGCCTCACTTAACTGTCTTGGTTTGTTGCCACACGATGTTCTGCCTTCATTGAACTGTCACACCCAGGAACGTACATTAGACACATCCATGGTACCATCACCACATGCCTCACTTAACTGTCTTGGTTTGTTGCCACACGATGTGCTGTCTTCATTGAACTGTTGCACCCAGGAACGTACATTAGACACATCCATGGTACCATCACCACATGCCTCACTTAACTGTCTTGGTTTGTTGTCACACGATGTTCTGCCTTCATTGAAATGTCGCACCCACGAACGTACATTAGACATATCCATGGGACCATCAGCACATGCCACACTTAACTGTTAAGGCGGATATGAGACAAGCGATACACTAAACTGATACAGCAGAAGCTCGCTGCTGTTATGACCCACGTACAAGCACTAACAAACATAGAGACATTAATGTTTTATTTCGAGAGTCAAGACAAATGAAGTTCTAATGTTAAAGTGGACGTGAGATAAGTGATACACTAAACTGAGACAGCAGAAGTTCGCTGTCTGTTTTACTGCCGACTACTTTGTAGTTATATTTTGTACAAGCAGTAACAAACATAAAGAAATTGATACTTTATTTCTAGAGTGAAGACAAATGAAGTTCTAATGTTAAAGTGGACGTGAGATAAGTGATACACTAAATTGAGACAGCAGAAGTTCGCTGTCTGTTTTACTGCCGACTACTTTGTAGTTATATTGTGTACAAGCAGTAACAAACATAGAGAAATTAATACTTTGTTTCGAGAATCAAGACAAATGAATTTCTAATGTTAAAGCGGATGTGAGACAAGCGATACACTAAACTGAGACAGCAGGAGCTTGCTGCCTTACTTACTACCGACTAGTTTGTAGTACAGTACAAATATATGGGCTATTGCAGTACATACAGTGTATACTGCTTACAGCGTGAGAATAAAGTAGATGTAAATAAAACCGCGTGACCGTTGATCGTAGCGCGCCTTCCTCACAATTTCCATGATGCTTCCGCCGTGTAAATAGTACCTTAAAAAAGGATTGCTTCTGAGGTGTGGAGTCGAGTTCACTTTGCTAAAGCGCGCAACAACTGCGTACTAAGCATATTTCAACTATAGACAACATACGAGGGGGTCCCAAAAGAAACCGGACTCCGAGGGTGCGGCCACTCGTAGACGTAGTGCAAGGTTTTCACACTAGATGGTGTTAGTAGAAACCTTAATGAAACAGCTATGCAGACGGCGTCAGTGTAGAGCTGAACGTGCAAGTGTGGTATTGTGTTTCTCGGCCTGCTGGCGGGTTACCTCTGCGAAGTCGTTATGACAACTTTGGAACAAACGAGTGTGCGTGAAATTTTGTTTCTTGCTTAAAAAAAACTGCAACGGAGACACACCAAATGCTTCAGGGAGCTTTCCAGGAGGACGCTATGAGCCGCACACAGGTTTTCGAGTGGTTAGGGCGCTTTAAACGTGGTGAGATGTGTTTTGAAGACCAAGCTCATTCTGGACGCCCTTCAACAACGTTAAAATGAGGAGAACATTGAAAAAGTGCGTTAAAAGATCAACGAGGATCGTCGCCAAACGATCGACCAAATTTCAGCAGCGACAGGAATCAGTTGGAGCTCGTACCAGCGGATTTTGAGGGAGGATTTACACATGAGACGTGTTGCTGCTAAATTTGTACCGCGCCTTCTCACACAGGAGCACAAAACCATCCGCATGAATGTGTGTCAGGACTTGAAAACAGAGACTGCACGTGATCCAAACTTCTTGAACAAAGTGATTACAGGAGATGAGAGTTGGTGTTACGGGTATGACCCAGAAACCAAGCAAGCGTCAAGCCAGTGGAGGACTCCCAACTCTCCCAGACCAACAAAAGCAAGGCAAGTGAGGTCAAATGTGAAGGCGATGATCGTTGTCTTTTTTATGTTTGTGGAATTGTGCATCGGGAATTCATACCCTCTGGTCAGACCGTTAGCCAACAGTTTTACTTGGATGTTTTAAGGCGTCTGCGAGAGGATGTGAGGAGGAAACGGCCGGGACTTTGGTGATCAGGTGACTGGTTTCTGCATCACGACAATGCTCCAGCACACACGGCCTTACGAGTGACCCACTATTTGGCATCTCAGAGGTGGTCTGTCGTTCTCCACGCTCCGTATTCGCCGGACCTGGCCCCGTGCAACTTTTTCCTATTTCCACGAATGAAAAAGACGCTAAAAGGGGAGCGTTATGATGATGTGGAGGCGGTAAAAGCAGACTCGCAAAGGGCACTGGACAATATCAAACTTTGAAGAGTTCCAAACATGCTTCCAACAGTGGGAAAAGAGACTTGACAAGTGCATCGTATGTAATGGAGAGTATTTTGAAGGTGACTGAAGTAATTCTGTAAGGAAGTTCATCAATAAAGATTTTATGACAACAATGCGGTTTCTTTTGGGTACCCCCTCCTATACTAATAGATAGTTAAGTTAGTTTGTAATTAAAATAAATATTGCTGCGCGCGCAGTTGTGAATCATGGTGGAACTGGCGAGTACCTTTAGACATGCGCGCGGAAAGACTTTACGAAATGGTGGAAAATAATAATATGTGTATAAGTATTTAACAAGCTCTGTGAAAAATTTCCAGAACTTGCTATGGATGAAGTGGTGAAGTTAACATCTGAGTTTACCTGTGTATCGGTTTCCAGCATTTATAGTACGCGCAAGGAAAAAGCTGCAACTCCCGGCAGGAAGAGACCACGTGCCAGATCAGTGTTGGATGTTCCCCAAAATACAACCGGATAGCGTTATTGTGATTGACAATGCCCCTCCACCCCTAGCACAGTGTGAGGTTAGAACGCATTCCAAAGAACAAGTGACATCATAACATGGCTACAGATTTAAAATAATTTTCCATGAGGGCCATGTTAAGGCGGAATGGCTGGAGTACGATATTGAAGAGTACGAAAAATACGTAATATACGAAATGGCAAAAACTTGCAGGTCACGCTGTACTCAGGCTGCCACCTCATTATTGTCACCCGGAAGGACTGTTTCCCCTCCCTCCCACCAGAATTCGTATCCCGGGAAGCTGCCTACACATTCGTGGACGGGGTACGAGACACGGAGATTCGTCAGCGCCTAATGCTCGACGATTATAAAACAATCCACGAGGCGCTAACGGCAGCATTAAGGATGGAGGCGGCCAAGGTAACAGCTATCCTGACGTCGAGAACGAGGAGTGTGCGCTACACCGGAGACAGAAGACCAGCCGAGGGACGCCGGCGAACACCTAGTGGCCTGTGTTGGGGTTGTGGACAGCCCGGACACCTGCAGAGAGACTGCCCACACCAGGAAGAGCAGCCAGGAAAACGAGTAAGGGCCGTCGTGGAGAGGGGCACGTCGGCGCCATTACCACCATCCCCTCGAGTGACACTCCGCGCCGTCAACCGGCGGATGGATGACAGCCTCATCGCGGACGGCTGGGTAAGAGGGAAGCCGTGCCGCGTGCTGGTGGACACCGGGGCGGCCGTGACCATCAGACCTGACGTGGCGAAGGGTTTGCCGACAAGGAAGCCGAGCCGACTATACGAGCTTGTCACGGCATCGGGCGACACCTTGCCTGTAGAAAAGGAGGCCCTGCTGAAGCTGACCTTGGGAACGAGTACCGTACGTCTGTGGGTGTTCGTCGCGAAGGTGGCTGAGGAGGTGATACTGGGATTGGATGCCCTCAGGAGCCACGAGGCGATAGTCGACGTCGGCAAGAAGGTCCTGCGGCTCAACGGAGAAGAGGTTATATATACTCCGTCAACCAGAGGAGCACCTTGGAATTTGCAGGGACGTCTTAAACGAAAACGTGGTTGTCCCCGCGAGGAGCGAGGTGGTGGTGACGGCGCGACTGGAAGGCCGGAGAACCAGGAACATGATGCTGGACCAGAAGACGCCTGTACACGGACTGTGTGTAGCCAGGGCATTGCTGCCGTGCCGAGAGGAGGTGCCAGTGAGACTGCTAAATCCAACGGACACCGATCACGACGTCCAGGCTGGGACGGAGTTGAGAACGTACGAGCCGTGTTACTTGAATGCCCGCCTCGGTAACGTAGATGGTAGCATGTCTGCCTCACGTTCAAGAGCTCCCGAGTTTGAATATCGGTCAATGTGAGTTACCTGGATAAGGTTTTTTCTAGGGTTTTCCCTTATTCTGAAAGACAAATGTCGGGTAACTCTAAGCTCTATGGACCCTGGGCTCATTTCAGCATAATTCCACCCATTCCATCCATTGTCTGATATGACTAAACGTTGGAGGATGTAAATTACAAAAAAAAAAAAAAAAAAAAAAAAAAAAAGTTACTTGAATGGATCGAGCGACACGGAGACGTTAGACCTGGAGGGTATCGAACCAATTTCCAGCTCACATTAGAGGAATGCAATTGACGTAAGAAGCATTTAATTTTCATGGATTTTAATAGTGTGCTACGTGACACTTAGCTCGTTAAATGTTCCTTTAGTGTCGAACATTTATATTAATATTATACTTAACGAAGCGGTAACAGTACTATCATTCCAAACGCACATGGACGCGGAGTGATACTTCATTCTGTCGTTGGACATAGTGTATGAGATTTTAGGTGAAAGTGTTCTGATGGTAATTTATACACTTGTTAAAATATTTTGGTTATTTACATATTTTTATTGTTTTTCCGTCATTCTCTGGTTAACCCGGATTTTCACTAATTTTTATCTACCCTGGCCCCAGTTCGTTCGCATAAACGAGGTTCTACTGTAATATTAAAACACATTTCGAGCATTAGCCGCACAGGGTTAAATAAAATAGCAATATTGTTAGCTTTTACTTAAATAAGTTTGATCGAAGTTTTAGGTGAAGGTTGTTTACATCTCTATCGTTGCCAATTACAGTTTCCAAGAACAACGTTTGTATTCTACGACTGCTGCTCCGACCCTACTGCTGCTCCTGCACAAAATTAATGCTTCTAATTAAGAATAATGCCATTCTCGATTCTCTTTTTCCGAAACTGTCTCCTCTTATATCGTATCTCCCTCGTCTAGGAATTTTCTTTCGTGTTCCCCCTTCTCTCGGGCCCGCCCGGGTAACGAGTTTCCCTAATTCCACTTCCTTCTGACCGTTTTGCCTTTCATCACTCTGCCACGTACGTCTCTTCCCTTTTGATACAGCTTAGCGTAACAACTACACTCAAAACTAACGCTAATTAGTACTCACATCACACACACCCTTTTGCTAAAATATTAATTTTCTACTTTTTTGTTTATTTACCATCAAACTACATAG